>CAWUFW010024384.1:0-61238 GCA_963921515.1 Calotriton arnoldi | reverse complement strand
GGGATGCTCCTCCTTGCTGTGCTGTGGGACTAGGGGCCTGGTGTGTGTTGTACTTGGGCTGTCCACCCTCCCACCCACTGCATTTTGTGTTCCTGCCACTTACCTGTTACTTGTCGGTTAGTTCAGCTATGGCGGACACATGGGTGTGGTGGGTGCTCGTTGTGGCGCTTCTGGCATACTCGGGGACCTGTTGGTGGTTACGTGGCTGGCTGAGTGTACACATGTCCCCACGTATCTTACAGTTGTTCGGTTTGGGCTGTGTGTGGTGGTGTCTGTTGCATGTGTGTGTGATGTGTTGTGTATTGTGTGCTGGACATGGGGGTGTTTGTCCCTGGGAGCTGTGGCATGGTGGTAGTGCATGTGAGTACATAGCGGTGTGCTGGTATACATTAGTTTGTACTTACCAGCCGCCACTCCCCCTGCTAATCCGGCGAGGGTCTCCGGATGTATGATGACTCGCACCTTCTCCTCCCACGCTTTGAAGGTCTTAAAGAGCGCGGGATTCCCTCCGCCAGTGACGGCTGCCAGCTCTCTGTTCTTGCTCTCCTTCTTCTTGACCAGGCTCTTGACGTCATTCCACCGTTTGTTGATTTCAACTCTGTTCCTGGGCAGGGTCCCGACTGCATTGACCTGGTCTACGATCCGGTTCCACATTCTCTTTCTGGTGGCTAGTGGTGTGTGCTGGACCAGGTTCCCATAGATTTGTGGGTGCACCTTGATGATCTCGTCGACCATGACCGTCAGCTCAATGGGCGTGAACTTGGGCATTCTTTGTGGTGCCATGGTGTTTGTGGTGCTGGTGCGGTGTGTGTTGTGTAATGTGCAGGGGGTTTGTGGTGCCGGTGTTTGGTGGTGGTGGTGGTGGTGGTGGTTGTGATGTGTGCGTTTCTGTGGTGTGCTGCTGTCCTTGCTATGTTACTGTGTCCTCTCCTCTCCTCTCTAGTTTGCAATGTTGCAAGGGGTTGTGGTCTGTGGGAGTGCTGCTTTTGTACTTACCTATGTGGGTGTGTCCTCATGGTCTGTTGTTTTCAGGTGTGTTGTGTCTGGGGTTCTGGCCTTTGTAGTTTTTGTTTGTCCAGGGGGTGTTTTCGGGATGTGTACTGTGCTTGTGTATTTGTGCGTGCCTTGCTGTGTGGACTTGTTGGCCATGTTGTGTGCGATTGGTTTTGTCAGCGGATGGTTTCTGTGCAGGGACGTGGGCGCCATGGCTTCTGCTGTGTCGATTCTCATCGGCGTTGTTTGCGCTGGCGGGCGGTATATTTGTAGTTTTCCCGCGCTCATGGCGGTGCGATCGTAATCTCACGTGCGGTGTGTCGGCCGTGAGGGCGGGCGGTTTTGTGTTGTCGTGCGTGTTTCCGTCCGTGGCGGGCGGTTTGACTCCGACTCGGACGATGTCGGGCGGTATCTTGTGTGATTTTTCACCGATGGCGGTTTTCGGTTTGTGTAATCGTAATGGCGTGGTCGGTGTTCAGACGGTGTGTGCGGGCGGATTTTTGCCGCTTCTATGCCTGGCGGATTTTTTTACGCCGGGTATCGTAATGGGCCCCTAAAATATTTATTAATTTTTAAAACTACATTTTACACTACATTAACTGCAACAGTCGGGAAAGTGTTGGATAGCGGAGGTGAATAAATTACTATTCCCACTCCAGCGAGTGCAACAGTAGGAAAAGTGTTGGATAGCGGAGGGAAATAATTTATATTCCCACTCCAATAAGTGCAACAGTAGGGAAAGTGTTGGATAGCGTAGGGGAATAAATTCCTATTCCCACTACAGGGAGTGCAACAGTAGGGAAAGTGTTGGATAGCGGAGGGGAATAATTTACTATTCCCACTCCAATAAATGCAACAGTAGGGAAAGTGTTGGATAGCGGAGGGGAATAATTTACTATTCCCACTCCAATGAGTGCAACAGTAGGGAAAGTGTTGGATACCGGAGGGGTAAAAATTACTATTCCCACTCCAACAAGTGCAACAGTAGGGAAAGTGTTGGATAGCGTAGTGGTAAAAATTACTATTCCCACTCCAGCGAGTGCAACAGTAGGGAAAGTGTTGGATAGCGGAGGGGAATAATTTACTATTCCCACTCCAATAAATGCAACAGTAGGGAAAGTGTTGGATAGTGAAGGGGAAAAATTACTATTCCCACTCCAGCAAGTGCAACAGGAGGGAAAGTGTTGAATAGTGGAGGGGTAAAAATTACTATTCCCACTCCAACGAATGCAACGTTAGAGAAGGTGTTGGATAGCGTAGGGGTAAAAATGTCTATTCCCACTCCAGCAAGGGCAACAGTAGGGAAAATGTTGGATAGCGAAGGGAAATAATTTACTATTCCCACTCCAGCGAGTCTAACAGTAGGGAAAGTGTTGGGTAGCGGAGAGGATACAATTACTATTCCCACTCCAGAGAGTGCAACAGTAGGGAAAATATTGGATAGCGGAGGGGTACAAATTACTATTCCCACTCCAGCGAGTGCAACAGTAGGGAAAGTGTTGGATAGCGGAGGGGAATAAATTACTATTCCCACTCCAGCGAGTGCAACAGCAGGGAAAGTGTTGGATAGCGGAGGGGAATAAATTACTATTCCCACTCCAGCAAGTGCAACAGTAGGGAAAGTGTTGGATAGCGGAGGGGTAAAAATTACTATTCCCACTCCAGCGAGTGCAACAGTAGGGAAAGTGTTGGATAGCGGAGGGAAATAAATTACTATTCCCACTCCAATGAATGCAATAGTAGGGAAAGCGTTGGATAGCGGAGGGGATAAAACCAAAGATTACAGCTATCGAACCAAAAACCACAAACAAAATAAAAACAAAACAATTACCAAAAATATTTAAAAATTAATAAATGAATATTAATGATCAACTATTGATTAATGTATTTAAACTAAATTACTTTCCACCCTCTACCCCAATATACACCAATACACACACCCAAAAATATTTACACAATTTCCATAACTAATTTTGCATTCATAAATTAATAACAATTAACAACAAATCATTAATTAATTAAAAAAAAAAATTCTTTCCAACATTTACAACTATAAACCCCACAACTCACACATCAAAATAATTCCACAATTAGCATATTTAGGGGCCCATTACGATGGCGGGCAGACTTTGTCCGCCCGCCACCGCAACGGAGCCAGGGACCGCCCGCGGACGTCGCGGCGGTCCCGCCAGGCACATTATGATGTGCCCGCCACACTGGCGGGCGCATCCCGCATATTATACATTGCGGCGGGCGGTGCTGTCAGCAGCACCCGCCGCAAGGTACAAAATGCATGTTGTGCTTTTGCATGCACAACGTGACAGGCACCGTGCGGTGCCTGCCACCTTGTGCATGCAAATGCAGGGGGTACCATAGGTACCCCCATGTGCACCCCCACCCCCAACATCCGGGGCCCGCAACGGGCCCCCAAATGCGAATACCGCATGCCTTTTCATGGCGGTAATGCCGCCATGAAAAGGCACCTCTCCGCCTACATCCTAATATGGATGGCGGTGTCTCACAGACACCGCCACCATATTAAGGCTGTTTACCGCACGGTCGACAATTCGACAAGCGGAAACGCAGCGGGCGGTATTTCCATCCGCCGCTGACCCCCCAGCCATGCTAATATGGTGGGGGGTAAATGGGTGGCGGGCGGAGGGAAATGGAGGGCGGATCGCCACCGCCATGCGGGCGGTGGCGATCCGCCTTCCATCGTAATGACCCCCTTAATATTTAATTAATTAATTAGCATTCATTAACAAAGAATTAATTAATTATAAATAATTTACCTACCACCATATTCCCCTATAAATGACACCACCAATGTTGTAAAACATGACACAATTAACATAATTAATTAACAATGAATTAATTAATTGATAACAATTAACAAGCAAAATAAAAACAATTAATAATAAATTAATTCACACAATAAACACTATAAAATAACATTAAATAAATATTATATTAAAAATATTAAAAAATGTATTAAAATTAAATTGCTTCCCACCCTACTCCCCTATCAACTCACAACCAGCTCCTAAAAAATGACACAATTAACAAAATTACCAATTAATTAATAATAATTAACAACCAATTAATAAATAATAAATAATAAATTAATTACCACAATTAACAATATAAAATATTAAATACATAAATATTAATTAATAAAAATTATTAATTAATTATAATTAAATTACTTCCCACCCTATTCCCCTATAAACCCACAACCCGCTACGGAACTAAAACGCAAAATTTATTTAAAATAAAATTAATAACTTCTAAAAATTATTAATACATTTATTATAATTAAATTACTTCCCACCCTATTCCCCTATAAACCCACAACCCGCTACGGAACTAAAACGCAAAATTTACTTAAAATAAAATTAATAACTTCTAAAAATGTAATACATATATTAAAAAACAAATGCAATACTTAGACAAAAAAATAGAACACACATTTAAAATACATAATAAAATACATTACACTAACTAAAAAAACGATATTTTTAACAACTATATTTTCGCTAACGATATTATTGACTTCGATATTTTTTAAAACAATATTACTTACCTTAGACTCGATATTCTGTACCACGATATTCTGACAGTCGATATTTTTGTATCCCGATATTTTGCACTCGATGTTAGTGCAAGTCGACAATAACAACTCAATATTCTGACTGTTTACCGTTTCTAGAGAATTTACGGTTCCACACTAAAGCCAGTAAATGTGCTTTAGTGGTGAAGGTTTGAAAGTCCAAGGGGGTAAGAAAAAAGTTGCTTACATTATTCCAAGAAATGTATAGCATAGATAAATTAACACAATATGAAATAAGTAACATATGACACCATGCCTCAGCCCCTTGTCTGCATGTGGAAGTGAAAAGATAAATTAATATATTAATGAATTAATCAAATATTACTATAGCACTCAAAAAAAAAAATGATGGGCATATTGAGCCCTTTTCCTTTCCACACACCAGACATATCCATCTGTACCGTGCCAATGTTGTAGCATTGCACACTGCACTGTGATGAGCAGTCATTGATTTCCATATTCTGTAAACATAAGAATGCATTTTGGCCATCAACACCACGTGAATCCTCCTGTGGGCCCGTCGTGGTGTTTTTCTCTCAGGGGCCACGCTTGCTTGCGTCAGGATCACAAGGTATGCTGTTCTGTTGTACTGCTCAGGCCCCTGCAGTCAAGGAGACTTCACATGCTGCATGTATGCCTTCCTGTTTATAAATCTGGTAATGTGGTCATCAGACAGTTGACTGAAGTCCCATTAGGATGCTTGTGTGGTGATAGCACCCTTAAGGCCATCATCATGCTGACTTGTTTACAGTTTCAACATTGTTAGGATGAGGGCTCACTCACTGACATGCCAGCTGGAAAACAAAATGACCTGCTTGAGATTGGTGACATTGGTGATGGTGACCCAGTTTCAGTGGTAGTCGTGCTGGTAGTTTTATTAGTGGTGGGACTGTGTGGTGGTATTGTGGCATTGGTGGTGATTGCATTAGTGGTGCAGATACTAGTGGTGTGGTGGTATTGGTGCAATATTTATTTTGTGTGGTTTTGGTTATGGTGTGATGTGGTTTTGGTGGAGGTGACATTGGTTATAGTATTTATATTGATACTGGCATTAGTGATTTTCAGTGGTGGTGTTGGTGGAACTATTGATGACGGTGGTATATTGTTGGTGGGAATAGTTGTATTGATGGTGTGGTTTTGGTGGGTATAGAGTTAGTGGTGGTGAAGGAAACTGTGAAAGGATATGTTAGTGGTGGTAATAATGATATTAGCAGTGGTATAGATGGTGGTGATCCAGCGCAACTCCAATATTTTATCAGGGATCAATACTCAATAACATCATACTACAATGGCCCATACTCATACACCCAGAATCCCTGATGCGCTGAGGTCAATTTATATGTACAATCAATTCTTTTATTTTCATAGACTAAATTTTGGCATCATAACTAACTTTTTACATCAACTTTTCTTCCACTTGGTCGATGGACCAATTAGTTGAATAGTTGATGGCAATGATTAACTTCTAACTTACCAACCATTAATAAATTGTAATGATCACAGACTCTCGGTGAAGTTAATAATGAATTTTATCTCAAATAATTGAGGATTATGCTCAACTGCATTTGGTCACAAAATACAAACAATGAATCTCACGAAAGGAGAAATTTTTACATATGCAAAGTAAATGTAATACAGACTCATTCCGAACAACAATGACTTTATGCAATGAAAGAGTGGATAGAGTAAGAGACAAAAGTTTCAGCAAAAAAATATATGTCCATAAGTTAAATTCTGAGAACAAGTTTGACTAAATACAAACCTATTGGTCTGTAGGAAAACCAACCCCTTGGCCTAGGGGATGATGGGGGTTCCCCAAAATAGGATCAGGGAAAAAAGGATAAGAAGAAAACAGGATCGGGACAGGTCAGGAACAGTTAGGCCTCCCTGTAAACCGACGGACAGCGACGCATCTCCCCTCTTTCTCTCCTGCCGGCCTAAGCCTCTCCTGAATTACACCCCTAAAGGCACCTCAATTATACCCTCAAACTTACATGTCCATCCCACATAAACGGAAACATTTCTAAAATCTAAGCAAATGATTGGTGGGCTTCAGGGGTGTCTCTGTCACACCACGGTGACTTCATGCGCATCTCAGTCACTTTATTGTTCGTTTTCTTTCTCACAGTTCACATCCTTAACACGTGTTCACATTTCTTTCACCAGATACAATTTTAATATTTTTATTTACAGAAATTGACAATATCCGCACAACATGACTCTGGCCCCACGGTCGTCTTCATTCTTGGCAGATGTACATCCTTGTGGCCTTCAACTTCAGGCACTCTTTCTGCTGAGCATAGCGTGTCTGCTTTGCTTCTGTCAGCTCTGTTGCGTTCATCATCATGCCCCTCCCACTTGGGATAGTTTTCTAAATCAAGATGGAGTCTCATCCCGTACACTAAAGTAAATGTAGACAAACAATTATTAATTATATGACAATGTAGTTTTCACTGTGTACCCCCCTCCCTTATACTATTCCTTATTAAAGTTACCTAGCATAAGCTTTAAGCGCAAAGCAGCATTATTCACTGTTTAAAGCAATATGCAACATGCAATTGACAAAATGCTCATGCGGCCTAGTTTGTTTTCTCCGAAGCATACTGCAATGCGTTTAGTTCTTTCACATATTATTTCATATTAGTACATACATGCACAAAGCTATTTCCCACGTGTTTGTGTCAGGTGTACATTAGTCCACTTACTACTTACTGTTAGTACATATTATGGGGGTACTCAATTTGAGCAGGTTTCATTTTTGCGAAACCCTGCTCCATCAGTGGTGTGGTATTAGCAATGTTATCATGGTCTGTTAGTAATAATTGTGTGGTACTGGTGATGATGGTATTGATGGGGGTGTGGTATTGGAGATGTTATTGGTGGTGGCATTGGCAGTCGTTGAGAGGTTTTGTGAGCAGTGCCATTGGTGATAATATTGTGGTGGTGCTGTTGGTTGTGGTTTGTGGTAGTGGTGTTGGTGGTATTGGTAGCAGTGATGTGGTATCAGTGGTGGTGGTGGGGGTTTGAGTGATGATGGTATTGGTGGTGGTGATATTGGCTCTGTGGTAGTATTAGTGTTGCATTGAGGTGTGTGGTATTGGTGATGTGGTACTGGTATTACTGACAGTGGTGGCATTGGTAGTGTATGGTTATTGTGGCAATTCTGGTGGTGCTGATTTATGGGTAGAGGTGGTAATGATAGTGGAATTAGTGATGTGGTAAGTGTGTTGGTGGTATCTGTGGTGGTATTGGTGTTATTGGTGTCCGTGGTATGGTAGTGATGGTATTGTGGTGGCGGTACTGGTGGAGATGGAAATGGTGGTATTGGTTATGGTGGTATTGTAAATGTGGTGTGTTGGTGGTATGCTTAGTGGTATTTGTTACATCTGACATCCTTGGAGTGTTAATCCCCAAACATTTTGCCTTCACTCCTTCTGTTTGTTGAATTTGTTTTTGTTGGCTTCAGGACTCTGTGCACTTTACCACTGCTAAATGGTGCTAATATGCTTGTGCTCTCTCTTTTAAGCATGGCAAAATTGGCCTAAACTTAGGGGTCGATTCCGATTCGGGCCGGAAAACGTACCGACCGACTCAGAGCCGGAATTCATTCCGACCGACACGTACCGGTGCAGCCCGACCCGCAAAGTACGATGAGAAGCGTGCAAAATCCGACCGCGTCGTACGGAACACAAGCCGAACGACCGAGCCGCGCGGAAAACAGCAATCCGGCCGGAAAACCACGAGAATCGAACCGACCGACACGCACCCGGAACAATCCCGAACGAAACGTACCCGCGAACTCCTACCCGCCAAGTACGATGCAACGTGTGGAAAACACGACCGAGTCGCACGGAGGACAAGCCGTACGATTGACACGCATACAAAACTGCGAGCTGAAGCAACCCAAAACACCGCGACCGACGCGTACGCAGCATAGAAAACAGCACAAACACAGCGTGAACGACTCGGAGAAGCTCGTACGAGACAACTGCAGGGTCCGACTCGGACACAAGAACGTCTCCTACATGCACAAAAAGTACAAAGGGAAAACACACAAAAAGGCCAAACAAGCAATTACAAAGCCAATAAATACTGGGGGGGCAGGGAACAAAGACACACCCACAACTCCACCCATATAAAGGACACAAATCCCTACCATGATCCTTTGCAAATTCAAATTACCTGCCAGCACTCAACAGACAGCAACCACACACCCACAGCTCATCCATCACACAAGCCACACACCATCAGCACCTCAACAAATAGCACCCTCACATACACCCAGCAAAACACACACTCACACACCCTCACCTGCACACCCCCACACACATCACTCACCATCACCACCCATCACCATGCCCCCAAAGAAGAATCATAAGTTCCTAGATAGTGAATTGGAAGTCCTGGTAGATGAGATCCTCAGGGTAGAGCCACAGCTGTTTGGTACAGTGGTCCAACAGACCCCCATGTCACAGAAAACCAAGATGTGGGAGAGGATCGTCGACAGGGTCAACGCACAATCACCATGTTTGCGCACAAAGGTAGACATCCAGAACAGGTGGTATGACGTACGCAGGAGGGTCAGGGAGCTGTTGAAGAAGGACTACCTCTTGAGCCAACACACCGGCAGTGGCCCTCCTGCCAAACCAGTATACCTCAGGCCCTGGGAGGAGAAGGTGCGGGCCATCCTACCACCAGTGAGCGTATATGGACTAGAAAACATCCCAGAGCCTGGTGAGTACACAACAAATGTACACAATATTGTGCGACAATACACACACATCACTGTCAAGGGGAGAGTCAAACCATGCACCCTTAACAAATACACAGCAACCAGAACAGAAACATCCCAAAATGTGTATGTCAGTCAGATAAACACAACACATGCCATCTCATAGTGATATGTAACTGTGTCATCACATGTACAAACACAACTACAACTACAGCTAGGCAGTGGCACAAATATAACTAACAAACACATCCAGACATGTAGCCACCACTACAACACCACCTCACAGTGAAGCCCACTGAAAGGAAGGAATTCTGTGTATGCTGGGCAAGTCAGTGTAGCCAATAGCATCATGGGAGTCGTAGTCACAGATATTGCCCACCCTCACAATGCGCACATCAACACCACCATGAACCATGCTCACATCACAGGGAGTGGAAAACAACTGACAAGATGGCTGACACTGGCTACTGCTGTGGGGAGCACAAGGTCCTGCTGGCAACTGTGCACCAACCAACAGCAGGACACCACTGACTGACATCCTGAAAGACAACTTGCACTCCCTGCAACTGAAGCACGTTCCATGGTGGAAAATCTGGCTGGGTGGGAAGGAGGACTGACAGCACTGACCATAGTTACCAGCAGCTCCACTCACACACACCCCTAACACAAACTCCACACAACTCACCTGGGAGAATGCATTGCCTCACACTCCAATCAAATATCCCACAAAGAACCACAACCCTGGGTCATGCTGAGTGAAGCACAGGGACACACATGGGACTTGTAGCAAAATTAACCCCAGGATAACACTGTCAGCCATCTTGTCAGCACAGGCACACAACCCCACAGGGAAGCAGAGTCAAAAGGAAGGAAGCATGGGCATGCTGGGAAGGGGGTGGAGGCAATAGCATGATGGGAGTGGTAGTCACAGCTCAACATCCCCCACCCACATGGCCCAGCAAGCTCACACTCAAGCATGCACACCTCACAGAGAGTGGAAAGCCCCATCAAAGATGTCTGACACTGGTGCTCTGTTGTGGGGAGCACAAGGCCATGCTGGGAACTGGCCACCAACCAACAGCAGGACAGCACTGTCAGCCAGCTTGCCATTGCTCTCACACTCACACACAGTGAAGTCCACCCAAAAGCAAGTAAGTATGGGCATGCTGGGAAGTGGGGTGGAGGCAATAGCATGATGGGAGTGGTAGTCACAGATATTGCTCACCCCCACAACTGTCCCATCAACACCACCCTGAACCATGCGCACATCACAGGGAGTGGACAAGAACTGACAAGATGGCTGACACTGGGTACTGCTGTGGGGAGCACAAGGCCCTGCTGGCAACTGTGCACCAACCAACAGCAGGACACCACTGACTGACATCCTGAAAGACAACTTGCACTCCCTGCAATGGAAGCACGTTCCATTGTGGGATATCTGGCTGGGTGGGAAGGAGGACTGACAGCCCTGACCATAGTTACCAGCAGCGTTTCTCACACACACCCCTAACACAAACTCCACATAACTCACCTGGGAGAATGCATTGCCTCACACTCCAATCAAATATCCCACAAAGAACCACAACCCTGGGTCATGCTGAGTGAAGCACAGGGACACACATGGGACTTGTAGCAAAATTAACTCCAGGATAACACTGTCAGCCATCTTGTCAGCACAGGCACACAACCCCACAGGGAAGCAGAGTCAAAAAGAAGGAAGCATGGGCATGCTGGGAAGGGGGGTGGAGGCAATAGCATGATGGGAGTGGTAGTCACAGCTCAACATCCCCCACCACATGGCCCAGCAAGCTCACACTCAAGCATGCACACCTCACAGAGAGTGGAAAGCCCCATCAAAGATGTCTGACACTGGTGCTCTGTTGTGGGGAGCACAAGGCCATGCTGGGAACTGGCCACCAACCAACAGCAGGACACCACTGTCAGCCATCTTGCCATTGCTCTCACACTCACACACAGTGAAGTCCACCCAAAAGCAAGTAAGTATGGGCATGCTGGGAAGTGGGGTGGAGGCAATAGCATGATGGGAGTGGTAGTCACAGATATTGCTCACCCCCACAACTGTCCCATCAACACCACCCTGAACCATGCGCACATCACAGGGAGTGGACAAGAACTGACAAGATGGCTGACACTGGGTACTGCTGTGGGGAGCACAAGGCCCTGCTGGCAACTGTGCACCAACCAACAGCAGGACACCACTGACTGACATCCTGAAAGACAACTTGCACTCCCTGCAATGGAAGCACGTTCCATGGTGGGATATCTGGCTGGGTGGGAAGGAGGACTGACAGCCCTGACCATAGTTACCAGCAGCGTTTCTCACACACACCCCTAACACAAACTCCACATAACTCACCTGGGAGAATGCATTGCCTCACACTCCAATCAAATATCCCACAAAGAACCACAACCCTGGGTCATGCTGAGTGAAGCACAGGGACATACATGGGACTTGTAGCAAAATGAACCCCAGGATAACACTGTCAGCCATCTTGTCAGCACAGGCACACAACCCCACAGGGAAGCAGAGTCAAAAGGAAGGAAGCATGGGCATGCTGGGAAGGGGGTGGAGGCAATAGCATGATGGGAGTGGTAGTCACAGCTCAACATCCCCCACCCACATGGCCCAGCAAGCTCACACTCAAGCATGCACACCTCACAGAGAGTGGAAAGCCCCATCAAAGATGTCTGACACTGGTGCTCTGTTGTGGGGAGCACAAGGCCATGCTGGGAACTGGCCACCAACTAACAGCAGGACACCACTGTCAGCCATCTTGCCATTGCTCTCACACTCACACAGTGAAGTCCACCCAAAAGCAAGTAAGTATGGGCATGCTGGGAAGTGGGGTGGAGGCAATAGCATGATGGGAGTGGTAGTCACAGATATTGCTCACCCCCACAACTGTCCCATCAACACCACCCTGAACCATGCGCACATCACAGGCAGTGGAAAAGAACTGACAAGATGTCTGACACTGGGTACTGCTGTGGGGAGCACAAAGCCCTGCTGGCAACTGTGCACCAACCAACAGCAGGACACCACTGACTGACATCCTGAAAGACAACTTGCACTCCCTGCAATGGAAGCACGTTCCATGGTGGGAGATCTGGCTGGGTGGGAAGGAGGACTGACAGCCCTGACCATAGTTACCAGCAGCGTTTCTCACACACACCCCTAACACAAACTCCACATAACTCACCTGGGAGAATGCATTGCCTCACACTCCAATCAAATATCCCACAAAGAACCACAACCCTGGGTCATGCTGAGTGAAGCACAGGGACACACATGGGACTTGTAGCAAAATTAACCCCAGGATAACACTGTCAGCCATCTTGTCAGCACAGGCACACAACCCCACAGGGAAGCAGAGTCAAAAGGAAGGAAGCATGGGCATGCTGGGAAGGGGGTGGAGGCAATAGCATGATGGGAGTGGTAGTCACAGCTCAACATCCCCCACCCACATGGCCCAGCAAGATCACACTCAAGCATGCACACCTCACAGAGAGTGGAAAGCCCCATCAAAGATGTCTGACACTGCTACTCTGTTGTGGGGAGCACAAGGCCATGCTGGGAACTGGCCACCAACCAACAGCAGGACACCACTGTCAGCCATCTTGCCATTGCTCTCACACTCACACACAGTGAAGTCCACCCAAAAGCAAGTAAGTATGGGCATGCTGGGAAGTGGGGTGGAGGCAATAGCATGATGGGAGTGGTAGTCACAGATATTGGTCACCCCCACAACTGTCCCATCAACACCACCCTGAACCATGCGCATATCACAGGGAGTGGACAAGAACTGACAAGATGGCTGACACTGGGTACTGCTGTGGGGAGCACAAGGCCCTGCTGGCAACTGTGCACCAACCAACAGCAGGACACCACTGACTGACATCCTGAAAGACAATTTGCACTCCCTGCAATGGAAGCACGTTCCATGGTGGAATATCTGGCTGGGTGGGAAGGAGGGCCGGATGTCAACCAAATACAACCAATGCAGACCATGTACACACCCCAACATTCGCATAGAAATGCCCAAATAATGCAGGACAATGTGCTACACCAATATCAACCTCTGACTGTGACAACTTAGGACAATGCAATGTACAGGCCCGCATCCAGAGGCACAGTCACAACTGTCAGGTGTGTCAACCATTGATGCCTGCAGAAACATAACATACATTGTGTGTGTCTCCCAAAAACAGGTGATGATGGGGACACAGCAGCAGACGCTGAGGAGTCCCCGTCCCAGGCTCAAGAGGATACGGAGCTCACTGGTGTGGAACAGCCTCTGCCCTCCAGGGATGAAGAAGACCTACCTGGCACCTCCGGAGCAAGTCATCATGCAGCACCAGCAGGACCACCAGCTGCACCCCCTGCACCCACCCCTCCAACGACTGTCAACACACATACCACCCCTGCCGACATGGACAGACCAAGGAGCACCACCACCACCAGCACAGGGACCCTGGACCAACGTGGGGCCATGGACACCAACACCACCAACAACCCCCAAGGGGGCCCAGGGTCACCTGTGCGTGCCACCTCAGGTACTGCACGTGTCGCCAGGGGTGGTGGGAGGGGTGGGAGACATAGGTCGCTGTTCGCAGAGGGGTCTGGACTGCATGATGACCCACAACTGGTACGCATAGCCGATGCGTACCAGTCCAGCACCGGAGAGCTCAGCCAGGTAGTGGGGCTCCTCAGGGACATTAAACAGCAGCAGGCTGCCCATCATGCCCGCTTGGACTTACACATGTCCCGCGTGGAGTCCAAGTGGGACACACTGCAAGAGATGACGGCGGTGCATAGGGACATATTACAATGCCTCCGCCAGACGAGCAGCAACCAGTCAACACCTCCCTGTGTGCCCACATCTGGTGCTGAAACAACTGCAACTGCCACAGGGAGGGAGGATGACTCTGGCGGAGAGTCCCCTGCACCACAGCAGCCTGCACTTGAGGGTCCCCCCCCAAAGAAGAGGGGTCATCCGAGGAGGGGCAACTGAGAGGCCGATGGCCATGTGCAACCCCCAGGAAGCCAAAACCTGTTCTGGATAATCACCTTTGTGCGCAAACTGTTCACCCCGTTGACTGCAACACAACTCCCCCACATGACATGGGGAGTACAAGTTGGACCAATGTCTCAGATGACTATGGACTTTATACAGGACATTTCTGCTACCAGGACTTCCAATTCATCTAGGAACTTTGGATTGCAATCAAAATGTACAGCACCCACCATCCTGTGCACTATTCACACACATGTATGACAATAAACACACTAATACACCATACCTGCCTCTGTCGTGATTCCAACGTGGTTTCTGTCATGGAGATGATGACCAGCGAAATTACACTGTGCATGCTAACTGCTACAGCAAGTACAACACAGGCATCTGAGTCATGGCAACGTGACACATATGAGGGAGACACACCACCAGGGCTACACAACAAATACACACCTAGGCCATCTGACTCATTGCCTACACTGATGTTGCCAGGAAATACGGTGCAATGCACAGACACAACACCTATTCACAGTCTTTGTCAACTAGCCCACTGGTGCAGTAAGCAAATGTCAGTCAGATGTGTGACCACAGACAACGCACATCACAAAGTGAAGCACAGGTTTATTACACATTTGCAACATGTTGAAACCACTACAGATGCAAGGTAATCCCACCTGGCAGCGGGCACACAGTCAACAAGTGTAGAAGGAAGGAAGTCCATGGGTGTGGCGCACATCACCTGTAGGGACACGACAGCTACCACCCTGGAAGTCGAATCACGGTGTCGGGGATCACAGTTGACCAAACGACTCTGAAAGTACCCTGTGAAGGACAGAAATGACACACAGTCAAAAGCACTGAAGAACAGGACAGAACTGCAATACTCATGCCCAATACATGTCACAAGATACCCACCCAGAACCAAGTTAGCATGTCAACACTGTTGGGGAGTACAGACTACCTGTAAGGACACATCGCTACACGCATACAGTCATGTAGCCCATGGACACACTCAAACAGCACCAGAGCACCACCAACACATATCATGCAAACTCACATCATTGACATGACATCTCTGGATACTCACATTCAGCTGAAGAAGTTGGTGATGAGCTGTGTGCGGACATCACCATCACCATCATCATCATCATGACTGGCATCGTGGTCCAGGCCAGGATCCTCCACAGGTGGCGGATGTTGGTCATCGTCATCCAGGATGAGAGGCAACTCCTTCCGCACTGCCAGGTTGTGTAGCATGCAGCAGACGATGACAATCTTGCACACCTTTGCTGGGGCATATGGGAGGGCCCCTCCTGTCTTGTCCAGGCAGCGGAAGCGGCTCTTCAGGAGACCAAATGTCCGCTCAATCACTCTCCTTGTCCGACCATGTGCCTCATTGTAGCGCATCTGGGCTGGTGTCACAGGGTTCCTGAGGGGCGTCAGCAACCACGGCATGTTGGGGTATCCGGAGTCACCTACATACAGACAATTGCACATTAGCTGAGTTGGAAAAGAGGGTGGAACACTACATTGCAGAACACACACAATGGTACAAAGTCAGTACACACCAACAAGCCAGGCACGCTGGTTCCGCATCTGTGACATCATCCTCGGGATGCGACTACTCCTCATCACGTAGGCATCGTGTGCAGAACCGGGGAAACGGGCACACACGTGTGAGATGCTCATATCTGCAAGACAGACCACCAGTGCATTGACCGAGTGGCAGTGTTTGCGGTTCCTGTATGCCTGCTCTTGGGCCTGTGGTGGTACCAAAGCCACATGTGTCCCATCAATGGAGCCAATGACATGCAGCATCCTCCCCAGGGCATAGAAGTCACTCTTCACGTCAGTGAGTTGTTGGAGTCTAGGGAAATAGATGTACTGGTTCAGGTATATCAACATAGCCTCCAAAACATCGCGGAGCACACGGCTGAACATGGTCTGTGACATCCCACCAGCAGTCGCCACAGTGTGTTGAAAGGTACCGGTGGCAAAGAAGTGTAGGGCTGCCATCACCTTCACCTTGGGGGTCAGCGCTGTAGGGTATGTCCGGCCAGCTTGCAAATGTGGGGCCAACCGCACCATCAATACCTCAATCAGCGGCCTGGTGAAGCGGTACCGTCGGATGCAGTCCTGTTCCACCATGGTTGCAAGGTCAGGGAATGGTCTATGGACAGCTGGTGCCCTGCAGTGCATAGGTGAAGAAAGAAAGATTGTCAGTCACCCCACATATGTGGCATTGAACACACTCAATATCACATGATACATCATTATGAGGCACAAGTACATGATGTGTGCAGTTCCGTAAGGACATGTATGGCACATACATGGCCAACATCTAACATCACAGTTCAACAAGTGGCATCAATAAGTCCCAGCTTGTGCCATGGGATATCATGAGGCCGTGTCACAGTTCCCATCTCCTGCTGCCACGTTCCAAACACACCCCACAGTGACATGTGAGGACAGATGTGCCCCAGGCATCACAGCTCAACGACAGGTAGATTCCCAGGGACCCTGTATTGCCACATGGACACTGGCATGACATGGTGTATCATGAATACACCACAGCAAAACAACCATGACCCCCACAGGTAGTGGTCCCTGTTGCCTCGGCAGGACAGACATGGACGTCTGTGACACACACACGCACAACATCAAAGTCCATGCACAAACAACGTGGATGTGGAGACTGTCTCCCGTTGTGCACATGAAATCAGAGACATTGTAAACACAACATGCACACAGACTGTGGAGGACCATCACTATTGTGAAAATGGGTCACCCTGGGATAAACATACCGTCCCACATGGGACTCAGGGGGTATGTGACATGACATACACATACACCACCGTGAAATGTGACCATGCCACATGCTCAGAAATGAACAGTTGCACATCACAGTGGTCATGTACACGAAACACCAAGGATTCTGTCCCCATGAACACGTGCACAGCCTGGGAGTGGCAGCCCCCAAGTAACACCCACAGAACAACATGTTCACCCCCATACACGGAATAGGTAATGCAGCCTTACATGCCTTAGGATACAGTTTGGACAGGCTGTGGTGTTGTAGGTGTGCCACTCACTCCCTGGGAAGTACATGTGGCTAGCATATGTTCACCTGTGACAGGCATGGTGACATATGCCGGTGACTTGTACAGGGACGCGTTGGACAGCAATGGACCGAACGGTGCGCACACATTGGCCATTGCATTCAATGTGAGCTGGTACGCGTTGTATTCGCAATACGCGTTGGACAGCAATGGACCGATCGGTGTGCACACATTGGCCATTGCATTCAATGTGAGCTGGTACGCGTTGTATTCGCAATACGCGTTGGATAGCAATGGACCGATCGGTGCGCACACATTGGCCATTGCATTCAATGTGAGCTGGTACGCGTTGTATTCGCAATACGCGCTGGACAGCAATGGACCGATCGGTGCGCACACATTGGCCATTGCATTCAATGTGTGCTGGTACGCGTTGTATTTGCAATACGCGTTGGATAGCAATGGACCGATCGGTGCGCACACATTGGCCATTGCATTCAATGTGAGCTGGTACGCGTTGTATTCGCAATACTCGTTGGACAGCAATGGACCGATCGGTGCGCACACATTGGCCATTGCATTCAATGTGTGCGGGTACGCGTTGTAACCTGGGTAGGCGTTGGACAGCAATGGACCGATCGGTGTGCCCGGCCGGCCCATTGCATTCAATGTGTGCGGGTACGCGTTGTATCCCGGGTACGCGTTGAACAGCAATGGACCGATTGGTGTGCCCGTACGGCCCATTGCATTCAATGTGTGCGTGTACGCGTTGTATCCCGGGTACGCGTTGAACAGCAATGGACCGATCGGTGTGCCCGGCCGGCCCATTGCATTCAATGTGTGCGGGTACGCGTTGTATCCCGGGTACGCGTTGAACAGCAATGGACCGATCGGTGTGCCCGGCCGCCCATTGCATTCAATGTGTGCGGTGCAGCGTTGTATCCAGGTACGCATTGAACAGCAATGGACCGATCAGTGTGCCCGGCCGGCCCATTGCATTCAATGTGTGCGGGTACGCGTTGTATCCTGGGTACGCGTTGAACAGCAATGGACCGATCGGTGTGCCCGGCCGGCCCATTGCATTCAATGTGTGCGGGTACGCGTTGTATCCTGGGTACGCGTTGAACAGCAATGGACCGATCGGTGCGCACACATTGGCTATGGCCTGGCCTGGCAACGGACGCGTTTTCAAATTTTGAACGAGTCTGATGCTGGAAATTCAGTTGGTCACCCACAACAATGTTGCAAATTCATGGGTGTCATGAAGTTGAACTTTTGAAGGATGCTGTGGGCGTGTGTAAGTGGTGCAATTCCATGGATTGGCCAGATTCAGAAGATGCAAACGACTTGGACCTATCACTTTGGACACATGGGACAGTATCTGCCTCTGCAGCACACATATAATGCTGACTGTTCCCCTGAGAGCTCACTTGCCTGCACTACATGCTCCAGGACGACATCTGCCACCACCAATGCTGCTGTATCTGCACCCTCTGGACCCTGCAATGGCACGTACTGTGGAGAGAGCCCCAGCCTTCAGCACTGAGGAGAACCAGGCCCTGCTGGACAGCCTCCTTCCACAGTACAGCAAGCTGTATGGGAAAGCAGGGGAGCAGGTGAGTGTTCTGTCCACTGCCTTTCTAAATGTGCATGTTGTCTGACTAGCAAGGCTAACAGTCTGCACGCCACTGGCTAGCAGGCTCACTGAGTAGTTGTCACCCCCATAGTGTGTAGTTACATGCACTGAACAGGTATAGTGCAGTGACAGTGCATTTAAACAAGGTTTTACTTCCCAAGCAATGATACCATGTAGTAACTGCTGGCATACTGTCCATGGCCATCGTTGCACTGCCTGTGTACATCATGTGCCCCTGTGATTGAGACATGTATATCCAACTGTGTAATGCACGGATATGTTGCATGTGTAGTAATGGCATTCTCACTTTGTCAACCTCACAGGTTGATGCCCACCAGAAGCAGCAGATATGGCTGACCGTCGTCCGGGCAGTGAGATCCGTGGGGGTCTACAAGCGCCGGATCCGCAACTGCCAAAAGAGGTGGCAGGACCTTCGGGGCTGGACCCGGAGGATCGCACGGGTCCAGCTGAAGCTGTCGCCTCCTCGCAGGAGGGGCGGACACCGGACCCTGACCCCCCACATGCTCAGGATCCTGGCGGTGGTCTTCCCTGATCTGGATGGGCAGCTGAAGGCCAGAGAGGTGTGGTGCAGCGGCCAGGGCAGCTGACTTCGGAGCACAGGGTTCACGGTTCGATTCCCGGCTCCGGCGGCAGCTCAGCTCAGCACCATGTGACTCTGGGCAATAGCTCACTTAATTTCCACGACGGCCCCCAGCGCCTTGAGACCCGTAAGGGTGAGTAGTTCGCGCTTTACAAATACGGATTTAGATTTTTAGATTTAGAGAGCAGCAAGGAGGGGGTGAGTCCATGACTGCATTGTGAACTTTGTCTGCCATGCTATGTGCCCTCCTCTGGCCTGGTTAAACTTCCACAGTACATCAGTCAAGTGGGCCAGGACCCATGTCCCTCTATTGTGCACTGCCCACTCCTCATCTGATACCCAGGTGTGGCCCTTACAGTCAGGGAATTGTGTCACTTGGGTACTGTGTCCTTGCAGTTTGCTTGACTCAAGGTGGGGGACAGCATCTGTTTCCCTAACTCTGTGGTGGGCATCATGGGTGGGTCCATTGCTTACACAATGCCTGTGTTCTGACATGTAATCTGCGTGTTACTTTGATATGTGGTCCAATTGCTGAGCTGATCCACCACATGTGCCTGGGGTATCTGGCACACACCCATGCTGCGGGTGGGAACAATGTTTGGGCCCCAGGAGTGTGTATATTATGTGTGTCACACATACTTAGCCAGCTGCCTACTGTCCAGGGCTCATCCCTCATTCATGTGGGGCAGGACAGTCATGCCTACTCCAGGCCATACAATACACTCTGTACTCCCACTCCCGTGTATCAGCTGACACGTTGTGCTCAGTGATGTGTCCCCTCAGGTGTCTGCCTCTGTGTCAGTGTGCTGTGGCTTCGTTGTCAGGACTGCTGGGGTGTTTCTCGGTTGGGGCTCAGCATGCCACCGGAGATGTGACAATAGGAGACAATACTTGTGTGACACATAGGTGTTTGATCACCTGACCGTGCAGAGTGGGGTATGCGAATGTGAAGTTCAGGCAGCTGTTTCCCATTCACAGCAGATTGTGCGGTGCTCAGGTTCAGAGGGTTGTGTTACAGGTCTCCCATATGTCCAATCGTTATGACCTGGACAGATAAGGGTTCAGATGATGTAGTGTGTGGGGGATGTACATGTGCACTTGTTCAGCTCCAGGACTTGCATTCCCCATGACCTACTATTGTGACATAGTGCAGAGTGTTGTTGTCTGGCTGCCCTGCCCATGTGACTGGAGACAGTGATGTATGACTTAGCAGGCATGCCTGTGCCATGGCATGTGACTTCCTATGAGTGATCCTGCAGGGGAGTGACATGTGCTACATGCACACCATTGTGGCAATGGCTATCAGGACATGGGTGCATCATGGTGTCTGTCGCTGGTATGCATCACATGCATTTCCTATTTGACTCTGGGCATCCCTTTCATCCGGACACCTGTACTGACTCAGTGGCAAGAGTTGTGATGTGTGCATGTTCACATGCTTCACCGTGTTCTCTGCACTGTCCAACTACTGTGTAGGTGGTGCATGTGTCCACACTGGGGTACTGCCATCCAACAGACACCAGACAGATGGGTGCAAGGCCAGGTGGGATGTGAGTGCCATGGTTGACCATCAGACTGACAATTTGCTTCTCCTGTTCTGTTTGGGCACTTTTAGCAATGTTCAACTAAGGATGCCAGGGTTTGCTCTGTAATGGGCTGTACTTACTGTGGTGTGTGCGTTCGGGGCAGGTGACTGATGTCTGTCTGTTTCCCTATTGTTTGCAGATACATCCTCGGCCACAGGAGGGGACAGCTCCACGGACCAGGAGGAGCCGCAGAGCCAGACTGGGTCAGCAGCCGAGGAGTGGTCGGAGGGACCCAGTGGCACGGAGGGCGAGGGGAGCCACACCGAGGAGTCCTCAGCACCATCCACCTCAGCTGAGGACCACAGCAGCTCGGAGGATGACTCCCTTATGGAGGCGGGTGTCAGCAGCCACCACACCCCAGCTAGTGTTGCTGTCCGCGCCACCACCACCACTGCCCTCCCATCGGCTCCCATTCCCGAGGTCCGTGGAGGCTCCCATGTTCGGGAGCGTGTCTCCTTCGGGCCAGGCACCACACCCCCTGCCCCTGTGTCCCCTGCTGCCCTGAGTGAGGAGTCTGTGTACCTCCTTCGCCAGCTCCATGTAGGGCAGACAGCGATGCTGAGTGTCCTCCATGCACACACCACTCTGTTGACTCAGCTGGTGTCGTTCATGGAGGGCATCTCATCGGGCATGTCTGCCCTACAGAGGGGCAATAGGTCCATGGACTCCTCCCTGACGGCAGCAGTGTCCCTCCTCCAACAGTCCCTCACCCCTCCTGCCTCTGCCCCATCCACACTCCCCAGCACCTTACCTGTCCCAAGCACACACACACCGGCACAGGCACACACCAGCCCAGACACGAGCAGCACACAGACACACACGCCACAAACAAGACGCACACCCACGCACAGTCAGGGGACTGAAACCACACTCACAGGGGATGGGGCCCAGGCACACACACACGGATCCAGGAGCACTGCGCAGTCCTCAGTTGCCTCTCCCTCCAAAGCCCCCTCCCTTGCCTCCCTTGCCTCACCTGCAACCCCAAAGACACAGCGGCTCTTCCTCAGTGACCTCGGCCTCTTCCCCTCCGATCCAGCTGATACAGCATTCAGGGGGAAGAGGAAGCCCACCCACACGGAGCGGAGTGCCCCTCGCCCCCGGACACCCTCCCCCAGGTGCAGACCGACTGACGCCCCCATCCGCAAGTCCCCCGGACCCGGAAGAGCAAGACCCCGCCGCCGCCCTGCGGCTCAGGCACCAAGTCTCCTTCCTCCATCCCTCAGGCCCCCACTCCACAGGTGCCCCCACCACACCCTGCCCCAGGTTCCCCCACCCACAGATACACCATCCCCAAAAGGATCAGGCCTTCTCCCCTGCCACTTGCTCTTCCGGCCCCACACCCCCGCTGCGCTTGTCTGTGCCACTGGTGTGGTGACGGTGTCCTCCCCTCTGTCCTGCCCACCTTACCTGATCCCCATTCTCCTCCCCTGGAGGTAGGCACTGCAGTGGAGTCCACTACCACCCTGTCTGACTTGGGCACTGCAGTGGGGAACCTGTCCACTCCATCTGCACGGTCCACTGCAGTCGTGCCGGCACCCACACCATCTGAGTCATGCCCCCCAGTTGTGCCGGCACACACCATGTCAGACACTTCCACTGCAGTTGTCAGTGGCTCTCCAGCACCCACCACCCCTTCCCTGCCTCCTTCTGGTGAGCCCTGATCCTGTCCCTGCGGTGCCTGGCCTGCCCCCCGTATGCCCCTCCGAGGGGATTGTCCCTGGTTTTTATCAGTGCAGGCATGCGTAGGGTGACATCTGCCACTGTCACCCTGTTTTGACTTTCATGATGGACTGGCCATTGGCCTTTGTTTATTTTTTACATGACTTCAACTTTTGAACCCACATATGCTGAATAAAGCAACTTTCTGTTCTCTAGTGCTTTTGCTTCTGATGTACATGATGTTGATGATGCTAACCATGCCCTTGCTGCAGTGATGGTGATATTTGGTCTCATGAAAATGAAGTGTTACTGTGCAGGAACCCATGTGGTCCAGGGGGAATGTGTCCTATCCTGTGGTGTATCCATGTCATCCTTAGCAGCATCTGAGGGTGTCATGTTTTCAATATTTGGCAATGGGATTTCCTACTTACATTAGCAATGTCACATCTGTGGCTTCCACCCCTGCACATCTGTTGTGCTTGCCATTGTTCAATTAGTCTCCTTCCCTGACCGTGTGGCCATCTCCACTGGACATGCAGGTTTGGGCATCAATGGGGAAGGACTCATCTGTGTTGTCAGTGCAACTTGCTATACATGTGTGTTGGATCTGTGCTGATGATTTAGTTGACACTCCCATGACCAGGCTGATGTGACGGGAGCCTTCATTTGGTGCTAATTGTTGACTGTGTGACCAAGTGTTCTGCTGACCTGATGGAGCCCTACTGAGGCGACATATGGCACAGCTTTCCTCACACAGGAGTGGAGTCCCCTCATGGCAGTGTGTACTCCTGTGACATCGCCTGCACCCAAGGTGTGTGTTGTATGAGCATGTCTGTGTGTTCACTTCCATTTTGCTGTGCATGCTGGGATCCCTAGTGATGTTCCTGTTTGTGATGCTTGCTGAGTTGACCTATGTTCCCCCAAAGTCTTCTCCCTGGGTTCTCTGTGATGTGGGTGCATGGCACATTACTGGTCATCAGGGTGTCACCCATAGGTGTGTTTGCTGTCAGGGCTGAGTTTGTGGGCAGACGCAGATGGGTCACAGTCAGGATTCCCCTTGGCACTTGTTGTTTACACCTGTCATGTGATTTCCGGTTTGTGTTAGCTTTCATTGGTTGTGACATGTTGTGTGTGTGACTGCTGGCACTCCTCAGGGTCAGGGCTGCAATGTTGGTAGTTGTCTATGTGTGTTCTTTGTGGGTGACCTTGGCTTCTTCATTGGTGTGTGACTGTGGCTGGGATCCCATTGGTTGGTGTGGTATTGCCGTCATGTCCATGTACAGCGTAGTGTGCAGTGTGTCAGACATTCAGGAGTCTTGTTGAGTGGCCATGTGTGATGTGTTCCTGCACCTTGGTTCCCACCACCAACCCTGGGATTGTCATGGGTGCATGTGCAATGTCACCAGTGCATGTGAGCTTCACTGCTGCACATTGTTGGAGGTCGAGGTGTGTGGTGTTGAGTGTGTGCAGATGAGAGTTGTTGCCCGGCTAGACCCCTGCCTCCATGTTGGCCTTGGCTTACTGGCCGTGCTGATTGATTTGTGCTTGTGTAGGTGTGATGGTAGTTTGTTGCTCAGGACACATGACTGTGGTTCACAGTGTGAACGACATCTAGCTTTGTCATCACAGTGGGATTGTAATGCAGCCCAGGGTCACCACATTGTGGGGGCCCTGGGGGTAGTGCTGTGGTGTCTCTGTGTCTTGCTGTGTCAGTTGCTGTTCCTACATGCTTGTGTGACATGTGTGATTTGTGCTCCCTCTCATCTGACAATGCCTGATTGCCCACATAGGGGATTTGGATCCATGAGTTACCTTTGTGTGGCACTGTATGCACATCTGTGTAATTGGTATTCAGGCCTCCTCATGTGTTGTGTGGTTGGCTGGGGACACTGGCACCCCCCCTCACCTGTTGTGTTTGATGTGCAGTGTGGGTCTGCCTGTTTGTGCTTGTGCATCTGCACCACTGCATTGGCATATCTTTAGTGTGCCATTGGCTGTATGTTGTTTGGTGGGTTTCCCCTGCTGTCCCTGGGACTCCTAGGTCATCAGTCAGCACAATGATCATTGTTTGTGTGTCCCATTGCTGCCATGGTATGGTATCTGTTCACCTCACATCTACAGTCTCCACAGGGTATCTGCATTTGTGTGCCCATTGGTGCAAATATGTGGGTCTGCATTCTGATGGTCACTTCTGTCATTGTGTCATTGTTGAATGTTGACAGTCTCAGCCCCCATGGGTGATGTTTGTCTGCACATGGCCAAAGGTATGTCTTATTTGCACTGCACTGTTTGCCTCCCCCAATCTATGTTGCTATGGGACACAAGCACTACTTTGCCACTGATGTGTTTGTTGTTCTGTGACCAGGAATCATCCATGCAGTTTGGCAGTTGCAGCTTTTTCTTTGTCAACACTTACATTTTGGTCACTGTGATGATGGGGGTTTAGACCCCATTGCCACAATGTTCAAAATGTGCTTCAGCTATGGACCCCACACTTACATTTTGGTCACTGTGATGATGGGGGTTTGGACCCCATTGCCACAATGGTCATGGCCTGCTTGCATTGTGGGGGCCACACACATTTATGTGTGGCACATGTGATAGGGGGTCACATTGTATGTTCAAAGTCATGTTCAGTGTTGTAGGCATTTGACACAGTCTACACACGCTTGTCATGGTGTTGGGGGATGTCTTTATGTAGCATTCTTTATGTTGGTGTGTGCTTGTTGTGTCATGTATTAGCCATCCTGTGAGTGGGGGTGTTGTTGGTGGTAGGCATCCAGCCCCCATGGGTAGAGGTGGTAGTAGTGACAGGCATCCAGCCCCCCATGGGTAGAGGTGGTAGTAGTGGTAGGCATTCAGCCCCCCATGGGTAGAGGTGGTAGTGGTGGTAGGCATCCAGCCCCCCATGGGTAGAGGTGGTAGTAGTGACAGACATCCAGCCCCCATGGGTAGAGGTGGTAGTAGTGGTAGGCATCCAGCCCCCATGGGTAGAGGTGGTAGTAGTGGTAGGCATCCAGCCCCCCATGGGTAGAGGTGGTAGTAGTGACAGGCATCCAGCCCCCATGGGTAGAGGTGGTCGTAGTGACAGGCATCCAGCCCCCCATGGGTAGAGGTGGTAGTAGTGGTAGGCATCTGGCACCCCCTGGGTAGGGGTGGTAGTAGTGACAGGCATCCAGCCCCCATGGGTAGAGGTGGTAGTAGTGACAGGCATCCAGCCCCCATGGGTAGGGGTGGTAGTAGTGGTAGGCATCTGGCACCCCTGGATAGGGGTGGTAGTAGTGACAGGCATCCAGCCCCCCATGGGTAGGGGTGGTAGTAGTGACAGGCATCCAGCCCCCATGGGTAGAGGTGGTAGTAGTGGTAGGCCTCTGGCACACCCTGGGTAGAGGTGGTAGTAGTGGTAGGCATCTGGCACACCCTGGGTAGGGGTGGTAGTAGTGACAGGCATCCAGCCCCCCATGGGTAGAGGTGGTAGTAGTGACAGGCATCCAGCCCCCCATGGGTAGAGGTGGTAGTAGTGACAGGCATCCAGCCCCCATGGGTAGAGGTGGTAGTAGTGGTAGGCATCTGGCACCCCCTGGGTAGGGGTGGTAGTTGTGACAGGCATCCAGCCCCCCATGGGCAGGGGTGGTAGTAGTGGTAGGCATCTGGCACCCCCTGGGTAAGGGTGGTAGTAGTGACAGGCATCCAGCCCCCCATGGGTAGAGGTGGTAGTAGTGGTAGGCATCTGGCACCCCCTGGGTAGGGGTGGTAGTAGTGGTAGGCATCTGGCACACCCTGGGTAGAGGTGGTAGTAGTGGTAGGCATCTGGCACCCCTGGGTAGGGGTGGTAGTAGTGACAGGCATCCAGCCCCCATGGGTAGAGGTGGTAGTAGTGACAGGCATCCAGCCCCCCATGGGTAGAGGTGGTAGTAGTGACAGGCATCCAGCCCCTCATGGGTAGAGGTGGTAGTAGTGGTAGGCATCTGGCACCCCCTGGGTAGGGGTGGTAGTAGTGGTAGGCATCTGGCACACCCTGGGTAGAGATGGTAGTAGTGGTAGGCATCTGGCACCCCCTGGGTAGGGGTGGTAGTAGTGACAGGCATCCAGCCCCCCCTGGGTAAGGGTGGTAGTAGTGGTAGGCATCTGGCACACCCTGGGTAGAGGTGGTAGTGGTGGTAGGCATCCAGCCCCCCATGGGTAGAGGTGGTAGTAGTGGTAGGCATCTGGCACACCCTGGGTAGGGGTGGTAGTAGTGACAGGCATCCAGCCGCCCATGGGTAGAGGTGGTAGTAGTGGTAGGTATCCAGCCCCCCATGGGTAGAGGTGGTAGTGATGGTAGGCATCCAGCCCCCCATGGGTAGAGGTGGTAGTGGTGGTAGGCATCCAGCCCCCCATGGGTAGAGGTGGTAGTAGTGGTAGGCATCTGGCACACCCTGGGTGGGGGTGGTAGTAGTGACAGGCATCCAGCCCCCCATGGGTAGGGGTGGTAGTAGTGGTAGGCATCTGGCACCCCCTGGGTAAGGGTGGTAGTAGTGGTAGGCATCTGGCACAACCTGGGTAGAGGTGGTAGTAGTGGTAGGCATCTGGCACACCCTGGGTAGAGGTGGTAGTAGTGGTAGGCATCTGGCACCCCCTGGGTGAGGGTGGTAGTAGTGACAGGCATCCAGCCCCCCATGGGTAGAGTTGGTAGTAGTGACAGGCATCCAGCCCCCCATGGGTAGAGGTGGTAGTAGTGGTAGGCATCCAGCCCCCCATGGGTAGAGGTGGTAGTAGTGGTAGGCATCCAGACCCCCATGGGTAGAGGTGGTAGTAGTGACAGGCATCCAGCCCCCCATGGGTAGAGGTGGTAGTAGTGACAGGCATCCAACCCCCCACGGGTAGAGGTGGTAGTAGTGACAGGCATCCAGCCCCCCATGGGTAGAGGTGGTAGTAGTGGTAGGCATCTGGCACCCCCTGGGTAGGGGTGGTAGTAGTGGTAGGCATCTGGCACACCCTGGGTAGAGGTGGTAGTAGTGGTAGGCATCTGGCACCCCCTGGGTAGGGGTGGTAGTAGTGACAGGCATCCAGCCCCCCATTGGTAGAGGTGGTAGTAGTGACAGGCATCCATCCCCCCATGGGTAGGGGTGGTAGTAGTGGTAGGCATCTGGCACCCCCTGGGTAGGGGTGGTAGTAGTGACAGGCATCCAACCCCCCATGGGTAGGGGTGGTAGTAGTGGTAGGCATCTGGCACACCCTGGGTAAGGGTGGTAGTAGTGGTAGGCATCTGGCACACCCTGGGTAAGGGTGGTAGTAGTGGTAGGCATCTGGCACACCCTGGGTAGAGGTGGTAGTAGTGGTAGGCATCTGGCACCCCCTGGGTGAGGATGGTAGTAGTGGTAGGCATCTGGCACCCCCTGGGTAAGGGTGGTAGTAGGGATAGGCATCCAGCCTCCCATGGGTAGAGGTGGGAGTAGTGGTAGGCATCTGGCACCCCCTGGGTAGGGGTGGTAGTAGTGGTAGGCATCTGGCACCCCTGGGTAGGGTTGTTAGTAGTGGTAGGCATCTGGCACCCCCGGGTGGAGGTGGTAGTAGTGGTAGGCATCTGGCACACCCTGGGTAGAGGTGGTAGTAGTGGTAGGCATCTGGCACCCCTGGGTAGGGGTGGTGGTGGTGGTGGGCATCCGGGCCCCTATGTGTATATGTGGCATTGGTGATGGCCATCCCGCCCCTATGGTGCTGCTGTTGCTGGTGTAAGTAATTTCTGCATCCCTCTGTGTGTGTGTGATATGTCGGGTACGTGTAGTTTGTTTTTGTGGTTGGTGTCTGACTTACCTTCTGCGCCGACGCGTCCGTGCCTGTTCCAGTAGTAGATGTAGAATATTGGTAGGATCGGCACGATGGGATTCATGGTTGGTTCGTCTCGTTCGTCTTTCTCTTTGCTTCGCCTCGTCCTCGTCGCTGGTGTGTTCGTCTCGTAGCCGTGGATCGTGTTGTGGCGTGAATCGGAGCTTATGTGCGCCTCTCCCGGATGCTTTGACGTGCCGTGCGTAGCGACAGGTTCGGCGTGTACGGGAAGCGCATTGTACTTGTCCGGCCGGACGGGGCTGCATTTTGGCTTCCGTGCGACTCGATTCTGCGTTTACGGATCCGGCTCGTGCTGTGGTTGCTGCGGAACCCCGATTGGGATGGGTCCAGGATGCTGTTTTCTTTGAGGTATCGGGTTAGCTGTTTGTTGACGATCTTCTCGATGACCTTGGCTGGGAACGGAAGCAGGGAGATGGGCCGGAAGTTCTTGAGGTCTCTCGGGTCCACCTTGGGTTTTTTGAGTAGGGCGTTGATCTCTGCGTGTTTCCAGCTCTCTGGGAAGGTCGCGGTCTCGGAGGAGAGATTGATAACGTTGCACAGGTGGGGTGCGATGGAGCTGCTGGCTTTGTTGAAGATGTGGTGCGGGAAAGGGTCTGACGGGGAGCCGGAGTGTATTGTGCCCATGGTCTTGATGGTGTCATCGATGTTCACGCTGGCCCAGGCTGGCAAGGGGTCATGGTCGATGGTGTGCGGCGGGTCTGGTGTATCTATCTTAGTGGGGGCTGTCTGGGTGTTGAAGCTGTCGTGGATGTCGGCGATCTTGCGGTGGAAGAAGGTGGCGAGGGAATCGCACAGGGCTTGCGACGGCGGGATGTCGTTGGTGTTGGAGCTGGGGTTGGAGAGTTCCTTCACGATGTTGAAGAGCTCCTTGCTGTTGTGTGCGTTGTTGTCGAGGCGGTCTTTGAAGGAGATTCTCTTGGCGGACCTGATGAGGTGGTGGTGGTTACGGATGGCGTCTTTATGGGCTGCGTGGCTGTCCGGTGTCTTATCACTGTGCCATTTCTTCTCAAGTTTCCGGCAGGTACGCTTGAAAGCTAGGAGTTCCGGGGTGAACCAGCTGGCTCTTTTGGTGGTGTCACTGTAGGTGAGTTTTTTCAGCGGGGCGAGGGTGTTGGCACAGTCGTCTATCCATCGTCTGAGGTTGCAGGCAGCGTCGTCGGTGTTGGATGGGTCGGAGGGAGGGCTGAGAGCGAGGTTTGCCCGTAGTTGGTCTTCGGTGACTTTGCTCCAGCAGTGGCGTGGGATCTGTTGGGTGCGGTGGTGTGTGGTGGGTTTCTGGAAGGTGAAGTGGATGCAGCGGTGGTCGGTCCAGAGGAGTTCCGTGGTGTGGCTGAAGGTGTGGCTGAAGGAGACGTGGGAGCTTGAGGAGAAGACGGGGTCGAGCGTGTGGCCGGCGGAGTGAGTCGGTGTTGTGACGAGCTGTCTCAGTCCGAGGTTGGCGAGGTTTTCGATCAGGGTGGTGGAGTTGCTGTCGTTGTTGTTCTCCAGGTGAAAGTTCAGGTCTCCGAGGAGGATGTAGTCGGTAGAGGTCAGGGCGTGCGTGCTGATGAAGTCGGCGATGGAGTCGCTGAACTGGGGTCGGGGCCCAGGGGGTCTGTAGACAAGGGTGCCTCTAAGGGTGGTGTTGGGGTCCGTGTGGATCTGGAAGTGCATGTGTTCGGCGGTGCTGAGAGTGTCGTCGGTGCTGGTCGAGACCCTGATGGAGTTCTTGTGGACGATGGCGATTCCTCCTCCTACTCCGTTGACGCGGTCTCTGCGGGTGATCTTATAGCCGTCTGGGATGGCTATGGCGATGTCGGGTGCGGAGGAGTCGTTCATCCAGGTCTCTGTCAGGAAGGCGACGTCTGGTGATGATGTGTCGAGCAGGTCCCAGAGCTCGACGGCGTGTTTGCGTGCGGAGCGGGTGTTCAGTAGGATGCATCGGAGGTGGTTGAGGTCCTTCTTGGCGGGCGATTCGGTGGCTCTGAGGCTGGTGTAGCTGCAGTTCCGGCAGGTGAAGGGGCCATGTGTGCGTTTCGGGCGGCCTTGAAGCAGTTGTGTGTCCGTCCGGGGTTGAGAGCGTGCAGTGTGGTGGCCTCGTAACGGCGTTGGTCCTCGAGGCTGGAGCGGGGGGCGCGCGGCCCTGGGGTTCTGGCGCTGGGCGCGGTCCAGGCACGGACGGGCGCAGACGGGCTTGCCTTAGGCGCGCCCGCTGCGCGCATCCGCTGCCATATATGGGGAGCTGGGAGGGAGGAGCAGCTGGGAGGCGGGAGGCAGGGGCAGCGAATGGGCAGTCAGGGGGGCGGGGCCGCAGGGGACGCAGCGGAAGGGGGTACAGAAGGCAAATTTGGGCACAGCAGAATGGGGGCACGAGGGGAAACAGAAAGCAAAATGGGCACAAGCAATGGGGGCACGAGGGGAAACAGAAGGCAAAATGGACACAAGCAATGGGGCACGAGGGGAAACAGAAGGCAAAATGGACACAAGCAATGGGGGCACGAGGGGAAACAGAAGGCAAAATGGACACAAGCAATGGGGGCACGAGGGGAAACAGAAGGCAAAATGGACACAAGCAATGGGGGCACGAGGGGAAACAGAAGGCAAAAAAGACACAAGCAATGGGGGCACGAGGGGAAACAGAAGCAAAATGGGCACACAAAATGGGGGCATGAGGGGAACAGAAGCAAATCGGGCACACAAAATGGGGGCACGAGGGGAACAGAAGCAAAACGGGCACCAAGGCAACAGCAGAGGGGCGAGCTTACCAGCAGCAGCAGCGGGCAGGACAACACAGGCGGAGCTGTGTGGCGGGGGAGCGACCTACCTGGCAAGGTCAAGGGTCGCTCTCCTCACCGCGCAGCGGCCGCCATATATGGGGAGCTGGGAGGGAGGAGCAACTGGGAGGCGGGAGGCAGGGGCAGCGAATGGGCAGTCAGGGGGGCGGGGCCGCAGGGGACGCAGCGGCGGGGGGTACAGAAGGCAAAGTCGGGCACAGCAGAATGGGGGCACGAGGGGAAACAGAAAGCAAAATGGGCACAAGCAATGGGGGCACGAGGGGAAACAGAAGGCAAAATGGACACAAGCAATGGGGGCACGAGGGGAAACAGAAGGCAAAATGGACACAAGCAATGGGGGCACGAGGGGAAACAGAAGGCAAAATGGACACAAGCAATGGGGGCACGAGGGGAAACAGAAGGCAAAATGGACACAAGCAATGGGGGCACGAGGGGAAACAGAAGGCAAAAAGGACACAAGCAATGGGGGCACAAGGGGAAACAGAAGCAAAACGGGCACACAAAATGTGGGCACGAGGGGAACAGAAGCAAAACGGGCACACAAAATGGGGGCACGAGGGGAACAGAAGCAAAACGGGCACCAAGGCAACAGCAGAGGGGCGAGCTTACCAGCAGCAGCAGTGGGCAGGACAACACAGGCGGAGCTGTGTGGCGGGGGAGCGACCTACCTGGCAAAGGGTTACCTTATTACATTTAATACGTGCTAACTTTTGATTGGGAACAGATAGTGATATTATTTTTAAACTCAAATGAAATGTGATTTAAAATCTTCTTTAACGGTGAAGTCATATTTTAATTTACAATTCTGAAAATGCCACTTTTAGAACGTTTTCAAAGAAAAACAGGGGTTGGGCCAATATTGCGTCAGCAAGGCTAGGCCACTAATGCAATAGAAATATGAATACCAATGCTGACGATCCTTAGATACATTCACTTATTTCGTGAGCGCACAAATTAAGTATTGTAATCAAACTTTTATTTTTTTCATAATCTGAAATATTCTTAAATCATTTTTTATATAACAACTCATATACAGTTGGCCTACATACATAAAAAAGATACCAACAAACTTTTCATTCAAATCAATAACCCACAAAACATTACACATAAATCATGATTTAGACATGTGAAAGAACATCAACAACTTGTCAACACCTATGTGTAAACACATAAATATTCTTGGATACCAGTTCTGAATTGAATAGCCCCCTTGGAGCCCTACTAATTACATCATTCTTAGCTCCATCAATTGGGCAAACCAGAAGCGTAACAAGAACAACTTCGAGTCAATGGCTGGTAGCAGGGATATATATTTCACACTCTTTACATATAATCATGTTCCCTGTACTGTCGTGTAGTTCCTATATTACCCATACAGGACCTGCGCGTTCGGATAACATAAACTGTGGGTTTGGTGGCAGACTGACTCTGAGCACCCCCACCGAGAAATGTTAGCCTGTTTGCATTAGCTAGCTCACAGTGCCACTAGTGTCTCCTCTTATCGGGGAGAGATTAGTTTCTGGCAACCTCAGAACATGACAACCCTGATCCCTCAAGATTGTGGAAACAATGTACTACTTTTCGCTCAGTCATTTGTGTTCACTTATCTTGTCTCAGAGATACACAGAATAAACAGCCTGGGCGTTTCAATAAGGGTTTATTGAACAGTCGTTATTGTTGTGTAGAATATATGAGCTGCAACAACCATTAGACAGTAGCAGAGATATATATTTAGCAGTACAATGAATATAAATGGATAGTACAGTTCTACCATCTTGCAATACGCATGAATAAATACATGAATATAAAATGCATTGATAAAAGAAAGTGCATACTCCTACGATGCCTATCTAGATGTACCTAAGTGTACCTAGCATGTGGGTAGGTGTGAAGCCAAGAATCCCTCTAGGATTTAGTCGAACCCTATTACCTGAAGTGAGAATGTAGGAGCCCCTCTTGGTCTCGAGCTGGACACCCCGCAAGGATGTTCAGACCACTGTCAGCTGGAGCGTCTGCATGCAGGAGCCTCAGCGTCTCTGATCAGTGTGTCGGTCTGGAAGTCTCGGTTCCCTCTGCCTCACATTAGCAAGAGGTGCTATATTTATACAGAAAGTATCTAGGGCTCCTTTGTCCCTTGTTGCTTGTATTAGCCAATGTTGGATTTGAGGATGACGTTTGGGATGAACTGTGTACGTAGACATGGGGAGGAAGGTTGTGTAGCCCCAGCCTGGTTTCTAAGAACCATTATGAATATTCATTCATACTGTGTGAGTCTATTGATGGAGTTATAGGACTCTATTGTTCAGGAGAAACCCTCCTTCTGCACCCAGGACTAGAACTAGGTAAAGGTTCAATCCTAAAAGGCTTGTTACAGTGTAGTGTAGGTGAGGTAATGTAGGTGAAGGGGTATGATGTTACCCGGGCCTATATTAGGGTACCTATATGAAACATAACACCCACTCCTCTTCCGAACAGTCAACAATGATAAAAATGCTAGTGAACTCTACTCTTTACTAGACAGTAGTGTAAAAACATTTTTCAGTGAGTCCTGTAAAACCTTGTTCTAAAATAATTTTTTTAAAACAGTTTATAAAAGGTTAAAAAAAAAATTTACTACGAAAATCATTTTTTTGGAATGGCCACTTAAGTCACAGTCCTAATTAAGTTCGTTTATATAAGTTGAAGTTCTACAAGCGTCAAAAGGCCATGCTTTTTAGCGAGAAAGTGTCAATTTTTTAGGAAATGTTCCAAATTTAGTTAAGTTTAGAGAGAAATGGAAATCCGAATTCTTTCCCAGCACACGATTAGCCAGTTACAGATTAAATGTCCTGGCTGTGAGACGCAACATCATCGCTGCTTGCTGCTGCGGGGGACGATCCTTGTAACACCTCGCGGAGTACGTCAATGGAGTACAGATGATATTCAGTACTGCCAATAGCTGGTGTAGAGGCAGCCGGTGCTGTAGTCAATACCTCGGTGCTAGTGGTGGAGCTAAAGCTCACCCCAGTTGTGAAAGGCACCTGCGGATTCTCAAGGAATGCAGCCATCAAGATGGGAATATGCTGGGGACATTGCCGAGCATGGGCCCTCAGGGGTTCCAGCCTGGTATTTAAGTCCGCAGGCGTGTCCGTCGCAAGTGTCAGACAGAGGTCCAACACGCATTCTTCACCGCAAAACAGGCATCGAAGAACAGGTAAGATGCAGTCCATCCAGACTGCTCTAAACGATAGGAACCAAGAGGCGCTTAGTTCCCTTAGGCGAGGTGTGCCCAGATGTTGTACCATGCGTTCACGGTATTTCCGCTCCAGGAGCGCGTTTGCCATCTCGTTGGTAATTGGGCTGTCCATTGCGTAGCAGGTAAATGACAATCAAGATTCCCGCTATTGCTAGCAGTATCAGAGGTAGACCTCCAAAAATGCTGCCAAATACGGAGTGTATAAAGTTCGGGATAATTCCGAGGATTGTCTGAAAGGTGCTAAGAAGTCCTGACGCTATGGTCTTAAATAGGTGTACAATACCACTCGTATCAGACATATTAAAGATACGACCCACCATTTCTGCTAAATGAATGGGGCAGTTTGTACGTATAAGTGCCTGTATCTCAAATCAAATGAAGCTTTATTCGGTATATAGAAAATATATCCATAAAAGCATTCTACAGAAAAAATCAATTCATCATAAGTTTTACATTTTACCACAAAAAACATTCTTCATGTAAACATTTTCACCCTAATTAGTTTTCTTAAAAGCACGTTTTCCACATAAATAGAAATTAAGCATATCAATTATATTTATGTGTCACCACGAGGAGCAATAGAAATAAAAACATGCAATAGTTCATAAAATCATTATATCAAGAAGTGTAAAGGGACAATATAGACTGCAAACAAAGAATATTAGAATATACAGTCTATTCAATTTCATAATTCAACATTTCCAAGTGCGAGAGATCCTTTCTTCGTTTAATAGCCATTTGAATAAAAAGGATAACCACATTACAAATCGATATATTTTCCAGGTTGCAAATTTGGTAAAAAGCAGATTTATAGGAATATAGTCTACTGGCAATAAAAGGGGTCGTAAAATCAATTTTCTAATATCCCTATAAAAGTTACAAAAGAGTAAAAAATGCAGAGTGGTCTGGGAGGATTTACCATCACACGGGCACTTAGGTAGATTGGGGCTCCACTTACCCATTTAAGGGAAAGCTATCTGAAAGTGGAGCGTACCCAACCTTAATCTTGTTAAATAAAATCTGTGTTGGACATTTCTTATAAAGACAAGATACGGCTGGGTGCCCAGTGAGAATGGACCTTCCCGGTAAGATGTGACACTTGGGGGCATATTCACAAGGAGCCATCGCCGAATTAACGGCACTTTATCGCAGCCAAAGTCGTGATAAATTTACCTCCCCATTCACAAGCCTGTGTTAACAGCCCACAGCACCAGTTTACCCGCGATAGCAGCCACAAAAAACATCGCCACAGAGGACCCCCGCAACTATCGCTAATGAGATGCAGAGTAGGCGTTCCCGTGCCAAAAGCCGAGACAACATCACACCTCAACATTCACAACAACCAGCCACATCTGTGATAAAAACACAAAACAGGTGATAAGGCGCGTTAGCACCAGGAAATCTACACCTGCTCTGACCTGGTGTAAAGTCCGACGGCAGTCAGCACCACAAAAGGGAGCACAGCCCAGGGCCACATCCCAAGGGCAACAGATGCCATGGAGCCACCCATCATGCGGCCCGGATACCCAAGAGGGCCACAGCACCCACCTCCATCGCCCCATGACCCCAACCCACACCCGGAACACCCCCCCCGGTCCACCACAGACGCAGCGCAGACAAAGACAGCAGAACCCCAGGAAGCGTACCAGCCGCACAGACCCAACATCTGACAATGTCACCGTCCACTACAGGCTGAAAGGGACAACCAACCTACGCATCCTGACCATCATCGCCTAACAGGCCTACGGCACCAACACAGCGGACAATCAACACCCCACCCCACACAGAGCTGATGGCGTGGCTGCACCTGTTGGCCCCTGGGACCCCCCAAACAACACTCACCAGAGTCGGAGGAGTCTCACAGCCAGCCACATCCAAGTCCCCCACACCAGTCCTGGACTTCACCATCATCCTGGTACCGCAGTCCCCATACGTACAACACAATGCGCAGGATCCGCTGGAGACCAAGCAAGGACCATACGCCATAGCAGGATGCACACACGTGTTGGGGGCAATACACAGCACACATGTACTACCTGTGCCCCCTGGTGACACAGCACACAATCACCTCAACAGGAAGCACACGTCTCACATCAATGTGCAGGCAACAACAGAACACCTTGGAACGCCCAACAATGTCGCCCTCAAATACACAGCCAGTGTGCATGACACCTACATCCTCCGACAGTCCATCATCAACCAGCGTTCCCAGGATGCCAACAGGGAAATGCACAGCCCCTTGGCAATGTCCAAATGAACACCCCACACACCTCAACTCCACAACCATGCAACTCACAACTCTGGCAATGCACACCTCACAAATTCACATACAACAGGCACAACAACATGCCCACCCACCAGACACGACAGAACAACTTACAATGTCCACATGGGCAAGCCCTGAACTTGAGCCAGCAACGGCATGGCACCTCAGCCACATAATAGCCCAATTTGGGGAGAGGTGGCAACCAGCCATGTGTGAAGGATGCAGTAGAACCATGATTGGGAAAGTACACAATGCCAAGAGTGCCGGAGATGTGCTGGACACCTCGCAGTATGCAGAACACACCCATATCCATGGCGACATACACCTCTTGCGTATGGAGTGTAGTGGACAGTGGACTCCACCATGTCACCCCAGCCAGTGGGGGACCCCGCGGAAATGTTGCCTGTTACGCCCCCCCCAAGCGTCAGCGGAGTGGGATGGCCCAGCATACGCCACGCCAGCCTAGGGGTGTGAATAAAAAGCACGTAGACCTGGGTGTGGTCCACTTCCGGAAAGACCCACATCTCCGCCAGGGCGGCGCCTCCCACCCCACCCCGCCACGAGGCCGACGCCATCCTCGTGAACGGCATTGCCTCACGAACCGGTCAGGCCAGCCCCTGCGTAGCCAGGCCACACTGATCACCTTCCGACACCGGCGTGTGTCAAGGAGGGCCCACCACGTGCAGGCGCAAGCCCCAAGCCAGAGGCCCGCGACCTTGGCAGCCACCTCAGACCATCACGGCCTCCACGACACAGGCTCACTTTATTCCTTTTTCGTTGCCGTACTCTACTGCCGCCCCCGGCCTACTCTTCTGACCAGTATGTCCCATATGTGAAACTGTGTCCTGAGTCATGCATGGCAGTGACCCCAAATCCGGGCCAGCGGCCACAGCACCAGACCCCCCGATCAGTGAGGCATAGTTCCATATGGGCATCTTGCGACACGTGGTGCCACTAACCCTGTTCAATGCCAGCCTGCTACACGTGGTGCCACTAACCCTGTTCAACTCCAGCCTGCTACACGTGGTGCCACCGAACCTGAACTACGCAGGCCGGTGGGCCATCCAACCTATGCCGGCGACACTCAGTGAATGGGCAGTGCTGACCGCTGCCTCAGGCCTACACCACGGTCAGGTAGGTCACACATTTGGAACTGAGTCTTGATTACACTATGGCAGTGAACATTATTGAAGGCAGAGAACAATTCACTATACACCCTCCAATGTGGTGGCAACAAGTCTGTGCATGGCATCACAACCACACGTGTCTGTGGGCCTATGCGGATCACTGCCCTCGGCCTACGCTGCGCACGAGTGGGATCACAGATTTGGAACTGAACATCGGTAATTCAGAAGGCAGAATACATTTCCTCGCACGCATGGAGGGGCGTAAGAGGATGACACGTTGCAGTCCAGCGGAAACAGGATCTGTGTCACGGCGGTCATTGAACACTACCGACAACTGCCACTGTGTCACCAACTCTGTGCCTCGCGAGCCAACGACCCGTGGCTGTGGGCCACTGCTGACCACTGCCTCCAGCCTACACTGCGGTCCAGTAGGTCACAGAGCCTTGATTTGGCATTCTTGGAGTTCACATCTGTGTACGGGCATCATCGCAGACTGCATCCCCTCACAGCACCTGTGCCACTAAGTTTGTTCCCCGACATTCATGGACACTCACTGGTCGGACATTGGTGGCGTTTGAGTCCATGGACTAGGGGCTAGTTTTCATCCTCATGTAGCAGATCCCGAATTGTTGGTGAGGACGAGGGTTGCACTTTCCACTCCTCCATTTGCTGCTTCCAGATAACATCAGACCTTCCACATCATGCCCTGGAGGATACCTTCCACTGTCCCCGCAACACTCCGCAACATACACCTCGGACATTGATGGGGACCTGCTCAGGTCGCATGGCCCATCTGACTGCACCGCAAGTCACCGTCCCGCGGCTAGGTGCCTGTGCCGGCCGCAGTGCATCCGGGGCCACTAACTCTGTGCTGCTCAGGCCTGGGACCCCTTCTTCTGAGACATTGAATGCCCTCTGTAGCGATGGTCTTGGGGTCATCAACGCCATGTGTCTGTGGCCCTGCGCTGTCCGCCTCCTCCGCCCCTAACTGCGGGCCACCAGGGCCCACACATGGCATCGAGTCTTGACCGGCCCGGACGCCGCATCACCGCAGGAGGCACACGCCACCACCGCAAGGACCACCTCCAACCGCCATCTGCCAGAGTCGAAAGGGTGGTCCTGACAGACCTACGGAGTTGCTCAGACCTGTCGTGGATGCCATCATCGGCCTGCTACCCTGCTCAGCACTCCTATTGCCAGTGACTCAGTGCACCGCAAGCCATTGTCCGTTACTGATTGAGTTTTGTGCTGTTGTGAGGTTGCGCAGCACTGTCTCCCCATGCAGTGGGGAAGACCTGGGACTATGATGAGGAAGTTGATGCAGGTGTAACACACCCCACTGCATGTGCATCAGGACTAACCGGAAGGGACACAATCCTAGCAATTTCTTCACATGAGCGCGCTCTTCTCTAGTGCCCCTACCTCAGTGCACTACAACTCACGGAACCTCCTGACTGAATATTGGGTGACCTCTGTCCTTACTCCGGATCCCTCCATGTTGCTCTGCAGTTGACTGTTATGCTGGTGTTTTCTGTTTCCATTACACTAGTGTCCACTGTTCAGGTTGTTGCCAGCACCAAGCACTCCGTGCGGGCTGGCCTATACTCACCCCACACACATCCAGCACAGGCGTCACTGTACATGTGGCCCTGCCAATAAAGGGGCCGGGCGCACGTGCCCGTAGCCAGTTCAACATGATATATGCATGTGTCTCTGTGGGGGTGTGGGTCTCCTTTGTGGGGTGTTGGTGGTCCCTGAAGGGTATTGGACACCCACGTATGTGTTCTAGTTCGCATTCCATGGGTTCGGCAACACCCGCACCTGTTGGGCCTCCTACTTTTGGCGTTCTGCCACCTGGCATTGGGGTGCCATGTGTGGGTGGGTGAAGTGTTGTGAGGCAGCCGTGATTGCGGGTGCTACATGCTGTGTGGTCTGTTGCAGGGACTGGGTTCTCCTCTGAGTGGCTTGTCCGCCCTGGTCCTGGTGGTGGGTTGTGTGGGATGTCCATGGGCTGTTGTAGGGCGTCGGTGTCGGTGGTGTGGTGTTCGTCTTGGGCATCACTGATGGGTTGTCTGTTCTGACCTGCTGGAGGTGTTGTTTGTCCCTCTGCATTGTGAAGGGGAGGTGCATGTTGGTATTGTGTTGGCGGCTTGTTCTTGTCGACATGCAGACTGTGTGACAATGTACGTTGTGACTGTTTGGGCGGTGGTGGCTATTTGAGATGGGACAGTGTACATTTGGCCTACATGGCTGATGTGGGGTTGTAGGGGTAGATGTGCATCTCACAGTTCCCTGCTCTGTCCACTGTGATTGTTCTGTTTCTGCACCTGGGTGGACCCAGTTGTGTCCCCTGTTCTGCAGTGTGGGTGTTGCACTTTGTGCCACATTGTCATGGTATGTGCTGTGATTGCTATGTGTGTGTGCTGCAGTGTGCCACGGGGATGGGGGACATGTCCCTGGGTAATTGTGGGTGTGCAGTGTGTTACACCTCATTGTGCATGTGTGGCATTGTGCCCATCACCCCCCGTCCCCCAGTCCCTGTTGGATCCTCACCCTGTTGTCGTTGTGTCGGGTCCTGTCGAGCTGTGTCCGTACTCCCTACTCCTTGCACCCTCTCCACACTGATGACTGTGGCCTGGGTTTCCTCCAGCTCCTCCTGTGGCGCTAGACTGCCACCTCCTGTCGCCGTTGCTGCCTTCCTGTTGGCAGCGGGTTTGTACCTGGTTTAGGTTGTCACGTCCTGCCGGCGCCTCTTGGCCTCCTGGATTGGCCTCCTGGGCACTCCGACTGCGTTCCAGGTGGTCTGCTTGTGGGTCAGTTGCTGATAGTGTTCTGTCGCCTCCGTGGCCTTGGTCTTGTTTTTCTGCGGTCTGCACCCCGTCTTCCTCTCCCTTTTCTCCTTGGCCTTCCCCGAGCCAGTTGTTCCTTGCTGGTGGTCTGTGGGGGTTGTGGGGTTCGCGTTGCCCTCTGCGCTGGGTCAGGATGCATCCATGTTGCTACGTGCTTTGGCTTGTTTGTGGTGTGTTGTGTCTGTGGTTTTTATGGTGCAATTTCCCGCCAGACGCGTGGGATTTGCAGGCCTGAGGCTGGTTTTCGCTACTTTTTGTACCGCGATTGTCCTCATCGCATGATTTCTCGCGTTCGCGTTTCGCATTATTTCGGCGTGGCGTTGATTTTCACGCTGACATTTGACGCGTTATCTGGTGACTATCGCATGGTACCGCCTTGTTGTGAATTCCACGTTGACACGGGGTTATTTTCCCGCGATGGGCTGCGATATTGAAAGTTGCGTTACGCTACTCATGCGGTAGTTATCACACGTTCTTATGAATATACCCCTAGGTTTTGTACTTAGTTCAGCTATCCTCATTGATTCTCTGGATTTAAAAAGTCTCCTTTTTATCTCCCCTTTGCTGTAGGACTGGATGCTCTCAGGATCTTTAAAATTAGTTTCCACATTACACTCAGTTGAAAGACTATAAATATAATGTAACCATGGTATTTTCCTGCAGTGGTCAAGTTCAAGGCAATCCAAGATTATGGCTTTAGTAAAATGTGTTTCATCTCTAGTCCAGATTCGGTACCACAAAGTAAGAGCAGCCATACTAATCAGATCACTGAGGTATGGTACATCTGTCTCCCTATGGACTATGTAGGTAGCTGTTGAATTAGGAACCGATAGTAACCTTCTTAAAAACTTATTTTCAAGAGTTTGTAATGGGGAGGTATCTACCATGCCCCATAAGGCTCCACCATAACATACCCCTGTGATGCACTTGCTCCCATATAATTTTAAAATTTCACGTACTGGCTTATTGCCTAATTTATGGGAGAATCTAAAGATAGCCTCACTTGATCTCAAAATTTTTAATTTACATAAATCGATATGTGTACTCCATAATCCTTTGCTGTTAAAAAGTAACCTCAGATAAGAGAATGTGGATGTCCTTTCGATGGGTACTCCCCCAACATAGTGGGTTCTATTCTTAGCTTTACTTTTCCCAAACGTCAAGACTAATGTTTTACTCAGATTTATTTTTAGGTCTTTTTCAGTCATGAAGTTTGTAAAATTATCAATCAGGAGTTGGAGGCCATTTGCAGTCCTAGATATTAGGACAGCATCATCTGCATATAGTAAAACTGGGGTTACACGTTTACCAACAATGAGGGCATCAGCTTTCAGACTCTGTAATAAAATATCAATACCATTAATATATAGCGAGAATAAGAGGGGGGCAAGGACACAACCTTGTCTAATCCCACGGGTTACTCTAAAGTGCGTTGTGCATTCCCCGTTTTGGCCCTAGCGTATCTTTGAGGTTAAATGAGCATATATCTGTTATAAAAAGCTAATAATGTCATATGGGGCGCCCATCCCTTCTAGCGTTTGCCATAGCTTAGTGTGGTTGACTAAGTCGAACGCACTGGAAAGGTCGACAAAACAAAGGTGGAGTAAACCTTCTTTGGCAAGGGTGTATTTCCCGATAAGCAACTCGAGGTTAGCACATTGCTCAACTGTTCCAATACCCCTCCTAAAGCCAAACTGGGCTTCTGTTAAAATGTTTTTATCTTTTACCCAGCATTCCAACCTGGCTAGCAAAACTCTGCCCATTAGTTTAGAGGTGGAATCAAGGAGGGATATTGGACGGTAGCACTTTGCGCTACCTCTGTCGCCTTTTTTAAAAATTGGGACAATCACACTTTCCGCCCATGTTGCAGGTAGCACCCCTTCAGTAATTGCATAAAAAAAATTAACTAAAATAGGGGACCAGAAAGCAACATTATACTTAAAAATATCGATGGGAACCCCATCCGGTCCTGCAGCCTTCCCACTTGCGCTATTCTTTAGAGCGGTTTTAATCTCTTCTTCAGTAATAGATTCTATCTTAGCAGTATTTAATAAGATAATATTGCGATTTTCATCTGTTACAGTAATCTGTTGTGAAGGGTTAAAAATATGTTCAAAATGAATTAACCAATCTTCTGACGTAACTGATGTATCAACCTTGGCAGATGAAATATCTTTAAACAACGGTTGGTCTATAACTTTCCAAAATAAGATAGAATTCTTAGTCTCAGCTGCTTGGATCAAACTATCCCACGCATTATCCCTAATTTCTATCTTTCTTGCAATTAAAGCTTGCTTATAACATTTCCGAAGGGTGCAAATTCTTTCCCTATTCCTAGGGTTTACTTTTAATGCTTCCTTCAAGTTCCTGTTTAATCTGGAACATTGCTGATTAAACCACCGTGGGCAGAGGTCCCTATTTTTCTTATTTTTAACTTTCAAATCTTTAGAAATTTCAGAGGAAATGTTTTGAAAGGCCATTACAGTATCAATTTTACTAGAGAATTTGTCCAGGCATGTTTTTATATGGTGATTATTATTTAAGACTACATTCTCCATAAAAACTGTAGGGTTGACACCTGTCCACTTGATGGAGATCCCATTTTCACCTTGTGTTTTAATATTGGCAGCAGAAACACACACCTTGACTCTATTATATAAGCTGGAGTTCAACATTAACAAAAGGGGGTGATGATCGCTAAGGAGGCTAGGCTGTATAAAACATTTATCGACTAAGGCCTGTATCTCAGTCGAGGTCCTTGCGATTTGAAGATCAAAGGTCTCTCGAGCAGAGGTTAAGGGTACGGTTTGCTGTAAAAGCATGGCTTTCAGTCTGCTCAAAGTATCAAATTGTATAAAGGAAACATTCAATGAAGGCCATAACGGCGCCTCCCTGACTGTACTTGTTGGGGGAAACAATACTTGCATACAGCAAGAAACCCTGGAGTTCACAGTGACCAGATAGGCAATGCCCGGAAGCATACCACAGCAACCTTGATCGTTCAGCATCAAGTAACTCCCATTTGAGAGCAGCTCGAATACCGGTTTAATCATGGCAGCTGGAGTCCCTTTCATGTGGCAGGACAAGTTTGCTATCGATCCATTACACGCTCCGTGCAAAGAAATGTCCCGGCACATGAGAGAACCGCTCAAAGCGCTCTTGCAGTTTGTACCACTTAGAAACAATTCTCGATCCCCACTCCGGCATCGAAATCTATATCCCAGGATTCCTTAATGTATTCCTTACCCATTTTTTCATATTTGCCCGCCTGCCTTTGTTCAAGGCAATATTGAAACTGAAAAGTAGTGACAGGTAGAATTATGTGGCCATAGATTAGCCATTCAGTAGATGGAGCTTCCGGTACTGTAAATGGTAGTCGGTCCAGTTTTTCAATACGCAGCATTGTATATTTAGCTCCCCTTTGTGCCATTTCAACCTGTTTATCTGTTAGATTATATTCAGAAAACAGAGACGTACTGTTTATAAAATGCCAAGGCACAAAGCCTGCATGCAAAGATTGTGGCGTCCAGCTCAATAACATGATAGAACGTAATTGAGATTGTCCGTGTTGTAGTATGGCCAAATCTTGTTTTAGGATATCTATCGCAGAAGATACAATGTTGCCCAAAGAATATATTCTGGAGGACAAAGTGGTTAACCCATTGTCTACCACAGCCAATGATCTTTCTAAGTTAATACGGTCTTTTTCCTGTATTCTCTCTGCGGCCTCTTGTTGGGATATTTTCCAATTTTCATTATAGGCAGCATAAATACCAGCATATATGAAACTTTTCTGACGTTGTTTCTTGGGACCTTGTAAAAAATCCCTAAGATCCATGTCTTGTGAGAGTGAGGCTAAGTGTTGTTTCACTTCTGTTAGTGTTGAGGTTTCTAGCCAATCAAGGTACAACTTCCCAACACTGTAGGATGTCACTACCCCTGGATGTTCTCTTTGTACATAACGTGGGTCTGGCCTATGGATATTTAACCCTTCGGTGATACCCAAGAATCGTTTATGACATATGTTTGTGTCTAGGGGCCAAACCTCCCATTTTTCCCAATTAGGGTCTGATCTATTGTACTGTAAAATGTCATCTACTGTTGCCCCTTCCTGTGAAGTCGAATTTTGCCACCCTCCCATCTGTGATGGTGTTGGAAATCGAGGTGTGTTCAGGTCCTTGATCTTGGCTAATCCAAGACAGGATATCTGTTGCACAGTTTCGTTAGAAATATCATCTGCTGTGGAATGAGGCATGCTCTAAATAGCGCTTCTGTTCCCTGGACTTGCCAGTCCCTAGAACCCCAGACTGTTTTTAAGTCTATTGTGTTCTTCCATAGGTCAAAACCCTGTTCAGACAGTTGGGCAATAAAGGAAGCAGAGTAAATCTGTTTGGTGTTTGTCAACATAATTTTCAGTGCTGATGTTGGTGTAACCTTATAATAATATGAGGTCGGGTCTGTGGTGTTAAAACCTGAAAAATATGAAAATTTCTGTGCAAATGTGTGCGAACTACTTTTTGGTGGTGTAGGGCAATGTTCCCACTGATGGTACTCAAATACATTTCTAGGTGAAATAGATTTGTGCAGAAAATGATGACCATAATGTTGGTAACAGTACAAAGTGTCATAATCTGAATTACTTTCTAACATTTCAGTGTTTGGAAATGCAGCAGTTTTTTCTAAATCAGACAACATGTTATTAACAGTTTCAGAGTCCCAACCATCAGAAAATGTACTTGAGGTAATAATATCACATAATGAAATTTTAAATAAATGAGAAATTTTTAAAAGTTCAGTCGGACCGAATATTTCGAAATCAACCGTGTCCCAAACTATACCATCCGGTATAGGAACCGCTGTGATGTTCACTGATAACAAGTCTCTCTGTTCACGATGAGACAATTGATGTGGTCTTAAAATCAAATTAACTTTCGGGGCTGTAGAGCTTTGCTGAAGATATCGTCCATTAATAAGCATGCTAAAAAGTTATTACTAAACCTAGCCAGAAAAGAAAAAATAGAATCCCAGTAATTACCCAAAGTTCAATCCAAGGCGATACCAGGTAAGTCTTTTTAAGAAAGTTCAGAAAGTCTTTAGCTTGCTGTTTATGTGATTTTTGGGCTGGCGTCGTCTCCGGTTCACTTGGATCCAAAGAAAACGTATCAAAGTTCATGAAGTAGCCAGAAGCAGTTCGATCAATTGTAGGAATTGCATCGGGATTTGTTGAAATCGCATTTTGCTCTCGTCGAGGCATGTTTACCTAGACGTCTGTATTTGGTCTGATTGCAACTTGTGTGCTGTTCTGAGTTTCATTTTGTAGATGAACTTCGGGTTCAAGGGGAACGAGTTCCATAGCATTGTTGCTTAGTCCTTCATTCCGTACAGGAGACTCTTCAAACGTGATGAGTCTTTCTGTTTGAACTTCTTGGATTGTAGCGAGAGGAGGGCGTCTGCTACTGTGGAGTCCACGAGGCCTACTGTTCAGTATCGGCCACATAGTGTGGTTTGACACATCTTTTCTCCTTTTTCCTGGCAAGAGGCGGCAAAAGAACAGTTCGTGTTCCTTGAATTGCTAGGACAGGTACAGGCTTTCTGTATGATGGTCCAAATTCTTTTTTGTCCGCTATTTTCTCTCTGACCAGATACCCGATTTTTGGGATCCAGACAGGTCTTGCCATGTTTGCCTTGACTTCCTCAGTGGCGGTCTGTTTCTGGACAACATTGCTTTGTTGTGTCCTGGATTCATTTAGATCCTGTAAAACAGCCAAACGATCATCGATATCACATGGTTTCTCATCTGCCACTGTGCCTTCATACTCAAGATCAGCTACCCACAGTCTCGTCCCAAATAGGACCTCATATGGAGTGACACCCCCTAGAGAGTTTCTTGGCTGGTTGTTAATTGCTCTTTGTACCCTATAAAGGTGACTGACCCAACTACCGCCCTTGCCTAATACCCTAGCTGTTAAAGATTGCTTTAAGTCACGGTTTTTCCTCTCCACAACCGAATTTCGCTCAGGATGGTATGGAGAGGAGTACCGCAGTGCAACGCCCATACTTTTCATGGCCTCTTTGTAAGCCCGAGAGCTAAACGCCAGGCCACGGTCAGAATGTAACGTGCCAACTGCATATGTCCCGATAAAGACTTGCAAATCTTTTATAACAGTTCGAGCGTCAGCCGAGCGCTGAGGCCAAACCCATAGGAATCTTGAGCAGGAATCCACTGCAACCATGATATACTTGTAAGCCCCATCAGATTGTAAGGGGCCGCACTGGTCCAGATACACACATGCAAGAGGTTTGTCAGATATAAGTAATGGTGTCTGCGCCGGGCGTGTTCTGGTGGAGCCTTTCATCTGTTGGCAGATGTCGCATTTCAAGATATAGTCTTTAGTTTGCTTTGTTAGACCGGGCCACCAATAGCGCTGTTTCAACAATGAAATAGTCGCTGTAATGCCTGTATGTGCGGAGCCCAAACCCTCATGTGCTGCTAGTATTAAACCTTGCCTACGATCCATATTTGGTATTACTCTGTCCCCCACTCCAGGAATCTGAGCATATGGAATGTTGTTTGCATCTAACTTGTAGGAGTACTTGAGTGGAAATTTCTTTGGTACTGCACCGCTGTTTTTGCTTGAAGCAATAACAGCCACCATAATCTCACCGTCTATCCTCGTTTTTGAACGAGTGATTGCAGCTACGGACGCTGTGCGTACAGCCCCCTTTGCGGCTTCATCAGCCAATGAATTCCCTTCAACGTGAACACCATCACATTTATGACTCAGTGTGTGTATCACGTGAGCCCTTGGTAGGTCGTTTTTCAACTCCCCTACCTGTTCCCATAGCATTTTATGCTTAATTGTGCCACCTTTTGCATATTTAAACCCGTTTTGTTCCCAATGATACAAGTATTCATTGTATGACTGTACACAGTAAAAGGAATCACACACAATTAGTGTGGGAAATTTGTGATCCGTATTTACAAGTGCCAGTATCAGTGCTTTTAATTCTGCCAACTGAGCCGTGCAGTCTGTGTTTTGGTGAGACACGGATGGAACTTTCCATCCCGCATGCGACCTTTAACGATTGCACACGCTGTGCTGTATTGTTGCTTACTCCCTATGGCCGGTTGAGCAGATCCGTCAGTGTAAATAATATATTCATACTGATCGAGAGGCAATATTTCATTTGGTAGAGGATATTCTTGTTCGTATTGCAGAAATGCTTGTGTTTTTAAACTTGGATCAAATCTGTATTCAACGTCCGTTGCAGTAAGAGAATTAGCCCATTGTATCCATCTTGGATGTAAGGCTTTAGCATTTGGAATGCTAGCCTTCGTAACAGCTTCTAAAGATGGTAATGGGGTTACGACAATTATGCGTTTCCCCTGAGCCAGGGCTCTTTCTCTTGCTACAGCGGTCTGAACAGCTGTCAGTATTTTTTCTGTTGAAGTAAAACGCATTTCTGCATTTGTGTACAGGTGTGATTTGTATGCGATTGGTACTGTTTCGCCTTCATTGAAGGTTAAGTAAGTTAACCAGCATTGACCCGCTATTACATGGATCACTAGGTTGCGTACATTTACGCGTGTCTGTAAGTGTTTTGAAGCTATCATGTCTTCTTGTAGTGAACGTAGGATGTTTGTGTGTTCCTGTGTCCAATGTCTGACTGAAAAATCAGGTTTGATTAAGTCGTAGAAAGGTTTTACTTTTTCTGCGTAATCTAAAATGTATGTTCTGCCGAAATTTAGGAATCCCAGTATTGATTGTAGATTTTTAATGATTTTGGTGGTTGAAGCAGCGCACACTTTTCTAAAAGTTAGCTGCCAGGCTTTTCCCTTCACTTGAAAGCTCGTATCCTAAAAACAGGACATTGAGGTGGGCTATTTTAGATTTCTTAAAATTAAATTTGTAGCCCTCAGAGGCGAATCCCATAATAATGGTGCTCACCCTGGTCAAGTGCTTTTTTAAGTCATCGTCCGTCAGATAAATATCATCCACATAGGACAATGCTTCCTCATCAAAATTTTGGAGTAACTCTGTTACTCTTGATGAGAATACCCCGGGCTGTTCTTATACCCCTGGGGAGATGACAAAATTGCCGCTGGGACCCCAACGCTGAGAATGCAGTCAAATACCTGCTTTAAGGCGCTATATTTTGGCAGAAAAATCCATTTGAGATATCTAGTGTAGTTTTGTACTTTTTCCGCACAATGTTATTCATTAATGCGGCACTATGTGCGTTTTGGACAGCGAATGTCTTTGTGCATGAGTTTAAATGTCTGTAATCTAAAACTAGACGAAATGAGTTGTCTGGTTTGGATACGGGAAACAAAGGGTTGTTCATTGGTGAGGTGCATGTTTCAATCACCCCTTGGTATTCAAGTTGATCTAAGATCTCCCTGACCTGTTTTGTAGCTTCTTGCTTTATTGGGTATTGCCTCTGAGCATTTGGTGAAACTTTTAACGGGATCACGTGGTGGGTTGAATCCTTATCCCAACCGGCATGATTTTTGTATAGTGCTGGAGCTAGGGCAACCGCCCACTCCTGTGCATATGCATGTTTAAGGTGTATGGGAACGAGGTCGGAGAATGATGGAAAAATTACATTTTCTCCCCTAGGGCACTCCATAACGAATGCTGGTGGCCAATCTTGTTCTGCTAATAGGATGTCATAACCAGATGACAGATTTTCCCAAAAGAGACCTTTAACTTTCCTGGGCTTGTTCCCCTCCATTTGGAGTGTTAATTCGTGTAACTTATGTGCGACGCTCACCCTGGTGTCTGGTATTTCCACTGTGATGTAATCATTCAAGTCCGCTGTCACCAGAAATTCCATCAGGTTCTGGTGAGCTATTGTTACTTCTGCCGCACTGTCTAGCATCGTCAGAGCCCATTCCCCGTTCAGAAGTTGCGTCCTCAGAATTCTGGGCATGTCTGATCTTTATGCCTGCAACTTTCTTCTTCTTAAACTGTGGTTTTGATTTTGGCTTGTCTTCTTTTTTGGAAGTATAGTCTTGAGCGTGCTGCTTGTCTCTGGACTTTGTACGCTCCTCTTTATGTTCTGACCGTCCTTCTCTCTCGGAGATTTTCGTCGAGCCCTGAAAGGAACGAGAGGAACATGTATCAGTATCCTGATACCTGTCAGGTTTCATAATATTATCCCTATTCCTGAGGTTATACCTCTTTTCAGAGGGCTCCTGTGTAGGAGATCTACCTCAGTATTGAGATCTCTTTTCTGAAAAGTTGTGTTGTTTTTTATTATCCCACTTCTTTTTAGAAGAAGCAGGTGTCTGCTTGGTAGTGTCCTTTTCAGGACTGCCCATCAGTTGTGGTTTTAATGCTTTCCCACCCAAACTGTCTCTGCCTAATTCTGCATACGCAGTTTCAATTATTTTGGGTAGTTCGTGTTGTTGATCCAACGGACTGAACTCTCTTAGGCGTTGGCGGATTGCCACTGAAGCTGCTTCCCCTTTAATATTAGCTAGTATTATGGCTGATACCTGGTCATAATTATTTAATAACTTCATCCCTAAGTTCAGGGCAGTTTCTGCTCCGTACTTGTTTTGTATTTGTCTCAATACATCTGGTACTACTGCTAATGAAGGAATACCATGTGTTCTGGTATATATGGCAGCAAAGACTGTACCCCAAGAGGTGCAGTCCTCTACTTATGGTGTTATTCCCATGGGCAAGCAGATTGTTAGCATTCTGTGTTTTTCAAACGGGGTAGTATTCGGGAATACTGCCTTGAGCTGAGTTATTTTCTGAGCTATCCAGAATGGCATTTGTTCACGTTTTGTGGGCATTTTGCCCATTACCGCGTGTAATGTTTGTGGTGTAATTTTAGTTGCTGTACCCTGAATTTGAGTTCCATTTGTTGCAACTGATGTTGGTTGGACTGTGAAAGTCTTCATGACGAATTGCGTCAAGTTTCTGTACATTTTTATAAAATCTTTGTGTTGTAAAAGTAGGTCTGGCTGTGGCATTGTTTCAATGTCAGGATGTGGTGTGTATGCCGCTAATATTGGCCATGTTGCCCGTCTCCTCAGAGCGGGCCTAATCTTACTCTGTGTCTTATATGGGGTAGGGCGCCTTTAAACCAGTATAGGTGTTCCTGGTATGTGAGTGGAACTTCTATGTCCTCGCAAGGATCATATTCCCATGGTGCATCTCCTTCTGTATAGTAGTGAAATGTCTGTGTTCTCGCATCTGCTGCTGGGAATGTAACCCACGAATAAAATATCTCTGTTTTGTTTGAGTAGTGTGCCTCAATCACGAAAGCTACTAAGCCACCCCTAGGTGCTAAACCATATTCTAGTAGTTTCAGGGTGATAGTATGTCTGAATTTAGGTGCAAAGAGAATTCCATCCACCTCTTCATCTTCTACTGAGAGGCGTCTAGCCATCACCGGGTTATCTTGGTTGGTTGTGTCCTCAGTCATTTTAGAAAGTACTTTGTTCAAGGGAACTAAGATAAGGTGTTATGCACAATTTTAGGAACTAAAATGTCCTTCAAGCTTGATTAACCAACAGCCAATTAATAGGATTTCTCGCCTACTCAGCTGTGGTGGAGATTGTTCCCACCCACTCCAGACGTCTCTGGCGTTTTGTGAGTAGGGGTCTCTGAGAATAGCACGACTGAACTACTCAGATTCTACTGTTAAATAAGAGCCCAACCATCGTTGGTGGCGCCATGTCGAATAGTTCCTATATTACCCATACAGGACCTGCGCGTTCGGATAACATAAACTGTGCGTTTGGTGGCAGACTGACTCTGAGCACCCCCACCGAGAAATGTTAGCCTGTTTGCATTAGCTAGCTCACAGTGCCACTAGTGTCTCCTCTTGTCGGGGAGAGATTAGTTTCTGGCAACCTCAGAACATGACAACCCTGATCCCTCAAGATCGTGGAAACAATGTACTACTTTTCGCTCAGTCACTTGTGCTCACTTATCTTGTCTCAGAGATACACAGAATAAACAGCCCGGGCGTTTCAATAAGGGTTTATTGAACAGTTGTTATTCTTGTGTAGAATATATGAGCTGCAACAACCATTAGACAGTAGCAGAGATCTATGATTTGCAGTACAATGAATATAAATGGATAGTACAGTTCTACTATCTTGCAATACGCATGGATAAATACATGAATATAAAATGCATTGATAAAAGAAAGTGCATACTCCTACGATGCCTATCTAGATGTACCTAAGTGTATGTGTGTATGTGTGAAGCCAAGCATCCCTCTAGGATTTAGTCGAACCCCATTACCTGAAGTGAGAATGTAGGAGTCCCTCTTGGTCTCGAGCTGGACACCCCGCAAGGGATGTTCAGACCACTGTCAGCTGGAGCGTCTGCATGCAGGAGCCTCAGCGTCTCTGATCAGTGTGTCTGCCTGGAAGTCTCGGTTCCCTCTGCCTCACATTAGCAAGAGGTGCTATATTTATACAGAAAGTATCTGGGGCTCCTTTGTCCCTTGTTGTTTGTATTAGCCATTGTTGGATTTGAGGATGACGTATGGGATGAACCGTGTACGTAGATATGGGGAGGAAGGTGGTGTAGCCCCAGCCTGGTTTCTAAGAACCCTTATGAATATTCATTCATACTGTGTGAGTCTATTGATGGAGTTATAGGACTCTATTGTTCAGGAGAAACCCTCCTTCTGCACCCAGGACTAGAACTAGGTAAAGGTTCAATCCTAAAAGGCTTGTTACAGTGTAGTGTAGGTGAGGTAATGTAGGTGAAGGGGTATGATGTTACCCGGGCGTATATTAGGGTACCTATATGAAACATAACAGTACGCCAATGATGTCTTAACAACATGCTCTCTGGAGTACAACGCTGTTGACACGTTTCAAACCCTGCTTTATTTAGGGGTTCTCCTCAGGACACAGAACAACTGGATACTAAAAAAAGAAGAAAGTAGTATGTTCTAGTGATAAGTAATCTATATGTGAAATAGAAATGTCTGTTGTCTTCACTGTTTACCTTATTTCTAACACAGACCCAGTCATGTGGTTATCCCACTCTTTTTGACCGGCCAGGATGATTCTCTTAACCAATTTTTCTACTGGTTAAACAACAGGTCTGAAGATATAAAGCTTAGCTTCAACAGCAGCTGTGAAACCATCACGTTTTTTAATGTAGAAGTAGTCGCTCAGAATGGGACGCTAAAACAGCAGGCCTCTGCTGGAGTGAGTCCCTGATCCTCAAGAGGAGCCTTCCCAGGTCCTGGATTTTTGGCTGGCATCAGAGTGCACTCATCCCAAAGATGAACATGTACTGAAACTCTGCCACCTGCGATAACCATCAACACAAAGCTCTGGTGAACCCTTCTCTTTGCAGTGACAATGACAGTCCGTGGTGACCAGCATCACGAGCTCTGCACTCTGCACTACAGCAATGACAGCCTGCAATGCCTGCCAACGAAAAGCTACAGCAACGACTGTCCGCAAATCTCGACTGGCTCTTCCCGCAACAGTGATGACCATCAGTGATGCCTGACCTTCTCTCTTGCTCCTTGAGTGTGAACTGGACTATTTGCGCCTGACTTGGAAGGTGGCTTTTCAGCTGGACTAACCTGGTCTCTGTATCTGACCCGCACTCCATCGTGGTCGGCCTAAACTTGTGACTCTCCCCTGGTCTAGTGCAACCAGATGACCATGAAAGGCGCTTTGTGCTTTTAGGCGCAAATTTCACTGAAAACTTTAAATTTGAATATCTACTGATTAGATTTTTGTTATTTTGGTGTCATTTTATTTATTAATATTTACTCTATTTTCTAAATTGGTTTGGAATTTTAATGTCTTGTTTTGTCACTTTATTTCTGTTTGTGAGCTGCATAAATTTACACATTCCCTCTAAGTTAAGCCTGACTGCTTTTCTGCCTGTGTACCAGGTTTAAGTACAGGCTAATTCAGTCACTATTGTACTTCACCCTGACAAAGATTGTGGTTGTTGCCCAAGTGGGGCTTCCACCCCCACTTAACCAATACTCAATTTCTTACAATAATGCTATTGGTGGTGGTCATACTGATGCTGTTGATATTGGTGCCACTGATTGTTGTGTTGGTATTGTGCTATTGGTAGTAGCGGGAATGGTGTATTGTGCTGTTGGTGGTATAGGTGGTGGTGTGACATTGATGGTTGAATTAGTGTAGTGGTGGTATTGACATTGGTGGTGAAGCCACTGGGTGTGTTATTTTGGTGGTTGTGTGGGAATAGTGCTCGTATGGGTGGTGGTCTTGGTGGGGGTACTGGCGATGTTGTCACTTGTGCCATTGGTAGTGTTAGTGTGATACTGAAGGTGATATTGGTATTTAGGTAGTGGCATTGGTGGTGGAATTGTTAGCAGTGATGGTGATACAGGTTGTAGTTTTGTTGGTGGTGTTATTGTCAGATGCCTGCACACACTGGCAAGCACTAACCTGATATCCAGGACCAGTGGGAGCAATGGTGAGAAGACAGTCCTTCCACCCCCTTTTGCGTTCTGCGAGGGGAACAGATGTTACTGTTCGCCACGTAGCACACTCAAGGGAAGGGGTGTGTGGATAAAATAAGAAAGAAACCAGCCTAATGTGGTCTGCACTCTGGACGATGGTGGCGAGTAGCCTGTCGCGTCTCCGAAGGTGACGTGTACCCTGGATCGACCTGCTTGCCACTGGTAGCTGTACAACGAGATATGGGAAAGAGTATAAGTGGACGTGTGACACTCCAAGCTCTCTCACCTGTCACACACTCATACAGACATATATCTGATTAGTACACTCACAGTTAGTTGTTGGCTGTATCGACTAATTTGCAGCTGATGAAAGGAGTTCGGAGTACCTCTCCTTCGCACTGGATTCTGGGTTTTCGCCACTTTAATGCCACAGCTTTTAGTCAGTCATAAGCATTAGTCTGCAGTCATGCACAAACTCTCCTCAAGACTTTCATTCAACAATAGTGTTTTAAGTTTGATGCCTCGTACACACACACGCATTCATAGTCATGCGTGATGTCAAGTAACACCTGTCAAAAGGTCTGAATGGAGTCCAAAAGGAACGTCTTGCAGTTAAATAGTTAGCCAGAAACAATCACTGCAAGTTTAGGCTGCGATACTGGGAGGCGCGAGGTGCGCAGCGGCTGATAACTGGATAAGTCTCAAAGGGAGACGCTCGGGAGACTGAGCACTCACTGAAACAAGTAATGTAGTTAGCTGAATTGCGTCGGGCGTTGTGGTGCCTGCCAAGCATTGCTCACAGCATGTGCGGATACTCGCATGAGCATCGCGGTACACTTAGCTGAGGTGCGTAGGGCCTATGCGGTGGATGACGGGTTCCCGGCTGGGGAATTCCTCCTCCGCTTCGCGGCAAGGAAGGTTCTCGTCGCTGCCAGGAGGCTCTCGTGGACAGGTTCAGGCAGCGGAGCAGGATTAGGAAAAAGGGAGACTGCCTTCTCCCAATGCCGGATTGCCAAGCAGGGCGCTATCGTTGGGCGTGGCTATTTAATCCCTCCGTTCTGCGAGATGGCCGTCAGTCAGGTGTGCATGCCTCACTTCCTGTGTAGGCGGGGAGGCATGCTGGGAAACGTAGTCTGGCCAATTAACATAGTGGATACACACAAATAAAACAGGCATTTATCAAGCAGTCATGCTTCTAGGTGGCCTAAACCCTATGGACATAGAGTGGGGGAGCCTCAAAGTAGTGGTTGGACTGCCATTGACGGTATCCGCCCATCCAAGTAGGAATAGGAACAAAGGTGGTGGTTACAGTGAGGGCGTCGAGCTGGTGGTTATGGACAGTCATAACAGGTATTTAGACAAAATATCGAGTTAGAAATGTCAACTTACACAAATATTGAGTTGTAAATATCGTGACACAGAAATATGGACAGCAAGAATATCGGGATCAAGAATACCGATTTTAAGGTAAGAAATATCATTTTTAAAAATATAGAAGTCATTAATATTGTTTGCAAAAATATAGTTGTTTAAAATAACGATTTTTAATTAGTGATATGTATTTTAGTATATATTTTAAATGTATGTGATGTATTTTTTGTATAAGTATTGTTTATGTTTTGTAATATATGTGTTAAATTTTTATTAGTTATCAATTTTATTTTAATTCAATTTTGCATTTTTAGTTCCGTAGCGGGTTGTGGGTTTATAGGGGAACGGGATGAGAAGTAATGTAATTATAATACATTTTTTATTTTTATTTATTAATATTTACTTAATTGAGATTTTATAGTGTTAGCTGTGGGAAGTAATTTATTATTAATTAATTATTAATTGGTTGTTAATAATTAATAATTAATAAATTATGGTAATTGTGTATTTTTTTAGGTGCGGGTTGTGGGGTTTATAGGGGTAAAGGGTGGGAGGTACTATATTTTAAATTAATTATTAATTAGTTGTTAAGTAATATTAATTAATTAATTGAAAATTAAATATGGAAATTGTGTCATTAATTTTAGGTGTGAGTTGTGGCGCGTATAGGGGTAAAGGGTGGGAATTCATTTATGTTTAATTAATTAATAATTAGTTGATCATTAGGATTAATTAATACATTGAAAATTAAATATGGAAATTGTGTAATTAATTTTAGGTGTGGGTAGTGGGGTTTATAGGGGTAAAGGGTGGGAATTAATTTATGTTTAATTAATTAATAATTAGTTGATCATTAATATTAATTAATTGATAATTAATTAGGACAATTGTTTATTTTTGTGTGTAGGTTTTGACTTTATAGGGTGAAAGGGTGGGGAGTAAATTAATTTTACTTATTCTATAATCAGTTGTTAAATATTATTAGTTTTTTTAATTGAAAATAAATTTTAATTGTGTAATTAATTTTTTTATAGTTTAATTTTAGCTGTGGGTTGTGGGGATTATAGGAGTAAAGGGTGGCAAGTTAATTAATTTTTATGTGTATTAATTTGTTTTTAATTAATATTTCTTTAATTGATAGTTAATTATGTTAAGTATGTAAGTACATTTTTTTTAAATTTAGATGTGGGTTGTGAGTTGTGTGGTGTTATAGGGTACGAAATAAAACAAATTATGTAATAATTAATGTTTTTGTTTTTAAATGAGTTCTAATTAAAAATATTTATTTGTTTGAAAATTATTTTTTTATTTTATTTAATATAATATTTGTAGGTATTTGTCATGTGTATTTAACATTATAATATTTTTTGAATTTTTAATATTAAATGTATTTGTATTTTAATTTTTAACATATTCATATATTTTTTATTTATTTTGTTTTTTAAATATTATTTTTGTTTTTGTTGATATTTTGTTTGTTTTTAATTTAGAACTGACTGGAGTGGGAATACAAATTTTTACCCCTCCACAATCCAACACTTTCCCTTCTGTTGCACTCATTGGAGTGGGTATAGTAATATTTACCCCTCCGCTATTCAACACTTTCCCTACTGTTGCACTCATTGGAGTGGGAATAGTAAATGTTATCCCTCCGCTATCCAACACTTTCCCTACTGTTGCACTCACTGGAGTGGGAATAATAATTTTTACCCCTCCACTAGCCAACACTTTCCCTACTTTTGCACTGACTGGAGTGGGAATAGTAATTTTTACCCCTCCGCTATCCAACACTTTTCTTACTGTTGCACTGACTGGAGTGGGAGATTTAAGTTTAAAGATTTTTAAATAGTTTCATGTTTTAATTTATAATAGAATGGTTTTTTAAAATAGATTTTATGTTAGTGGTATATGTGTATATATATATTTATTTGTTAAATTTTCATATAGTTTTAAAATGATAAAATAAATTAAAATGAATAGTCTATTTTTGTAATATTTATATATATAAATATATATAAATATATATATATAATACAAAAAGAGTTGCCTCTAGGTGGGATGCACTCCCAGGTGGAAATTACGCCAAAGCAAGGGCACACGCTATGAACAAAGTCCTTTTCTGGTATCCTGCCAGACGCGTTTCGGGCCGATGTTCGCGCCGGCACCCCGGCAATCCTTTTAAAGAAATTTTTGAATGTGAGTGCCGGCGGCGACCCACTTGGGTTTTACTGAACCACCAGTCCCAGGAAGCATTGCTTCAGGTTGTTCACCTGAGCATAATTATTACGGGGATTTACTGGTGGTTGCCGCACGCCGGCACGTCACATGGTCTGCCACTGAAGAGGGCGTTGGCCCGAAACGCGTCTGGCAGGATACCAGAAAAGGACTTTGTTCATGGCGTGTGCCCTTGCTTTGGCGTAATTTCCACCTGGGAGTGCATCCCACCTAGAGGCAACTCTTTTTGTAAAATATATATATATATATATATATATATATATATATATATATTGATACCAATCCTGGCAGCGACGAACAGACAGGCACTGACTCCGTGAGATGATGACAAGGAAGAGGTTTATTTCTCCATCAACAACCTAGACGCGTTTCGACGGCGTACCGCCTTGATCACTACCGATATATATATATCAGAGAAATCCAATCCGTGATTTAATAGTGAAAAAACAACACGTTTCAGCCGTATCGGCCTTTGTCAAGTTACCCAACCAGCTCCAGGAAAGCCATTAAGTACAGATGATGTCATGGTAGACATAGAAGAGTTACTACAGCATAACGATTTAGGGGCCGATTCCGTTTCAGGCCGGAAAACGTACCGACCGACTCGGTACGGGAATTTAGTCCGACCGACACGTACCGGCGCTGCCCGAACCGCCTAGTACGATGCAATGCATGTGAATCACGACCGACTCGTACGGAACACAAGCCGAACGACCGCACCGCACGGAAACCAGCCATCCGGCCGGAAAACCACGCGAATCGAACCGACCGACACGCTCCAGGGATGAACCCGACAGAAACGTACCCGCGAACTCCGACACGCGCAGTACGATGCAATGTGTGGGAAACCAGACCGAGTCGCACGGAGCTCAAGCCGTACGACCGACACACATACTAAACCGAGCCGAAGCAACCCAATACTCCGTGACCGACGCGTACGCTGCACATAAAACACAGCAGAAACACAGCTTGAAAGACTCGGAGAAGCTCGCACGAGCCAACTGCAGCATCCGACTCCGTCAGAAGAACGTCTCCTACATGCCCCAAAACTACAAAGGGAAAAATACAAAAAAAAGGGCCAAACAAGCAATGACAAAGTCAATAAGTACTGGGGGGGAATGGAACAAAGACACACCCACAACTCCACCCACATAAAGGCCACAAATCCCTACCATGATCCCTTGCAAATTCAACTGAACTGCCAGCACAGAACACTATCAGACAGCAACCACAGACACACTCACAACTCATCCATCACACAAGCCACACACCATTAGCACTTCCCTAATATCACCCTCACATACACCCAGCAAAACTGACACTCACCCACCCTCACTTGCACACTCACACACACACAATATCCCCACCACCACCCATCACCATGCCCCCAAAGAAGAATCCAAAGTTCCTAGACAGTGAATTGGAAGTCCTGGTAGATGAAATCCTAAGAGTAGAGCCACAGTTGTTTGGTACATTGGTCCAACAGACCCCCATGTCGCAGAAAACCAAGATGTGGGAGAGGATCGTCGACAGGGTGAACGCACAATCACCATGTTTGCGCACAAAGGAAGACATCCAGAACAGGTGGTATGACGTGCGCAGGAGGGTCAAGGCCCTACTCAAGAAGGATTACACCTTGAGCTATCGCACCGGCAGTGGCCCTCCTGCCAAACCAGTATACCTCAGGCCCTGGGAGGAGAAGGTGCGGGCCATCCTACCACCAGAGAGCGTACATGGACTAACAAACATCCCAGAGCCTGGTGAGTACACAACCAATATACCCAATATCGTGTGACAATACACACACATCACTGTCAAGGGGACAGTGAAACCATGCACCGTTAGCAAAGCCACAGTAACCAAAACAGAATCATCCCAAGATGTGTATGTTAGTTAGACAAACACAATACCTGCCATCCCATAGTGATATGTAACTGTGTCATGACATGTACAAACCCAACAACAAATAGAGCAAGGCAGCGGCACAAATCGAACCAACAAACACTGTCAGACATTTTGCCACCACTAAAACACCACCTCACAGGGAAGCTCACTGAAAGGAAGGAATTCTGTGTATGCTGGTGAAGTCAGTGTGGCCAGTAGCATTATGGGAGTTGTAGTCACAGATATTGCTCACCCTCACAATTGGCCCATCAACACCACTCTGAACCATGCTCACATCACAGGGAGTGGAAAAGAACTGACAAGATGGCTGACACTGGGTACTGCTGTGGGGAGCACAAGGCCCTGCTGGGAACTGTGCACCAACCAACAGCAGGACACCACTGTCTGACATCCTGAAAGCAAACTTGCAATCCCTGCAATGGAAGCACGTTCCATGGTGGGATATCTGGCTGGGTGGGAAGGAGGACTGACAGCACTGACCATAGTTAACAGCAGCTGTTCCCACACACACCCTTAACACAAACTCCACACAACTCACCTGGGAGAATGCATTGCCTCACACTTAAATTAAATATCCCACAAAGAAACACCACCCTGGGTTATGCTGTGTGAAGCACAGGGACACTTCTGGGACTTGTAGCCAAACTAACGCCAGGACAACACTGTCAGCCATCCTGTCAGCACAGGCACACTACCCCACAGGGAAGCAGAGTCAAAAGGAAGGAAGTATGGGCATGCTGGGAAGGGGGGTGTAGGCAATAGCATGATGGGAGTGGTAGTCACAGCAAGCCCACACTGAAGCATGCACACCTCACAGGGAGTGAAAAGCCACTTCAAAGATGTCTGACAATGGTGCTCTGTTGTGGGGAGCACAAGGCACTGCTGGGAACTGTGCACCAACCAACAGCAGGACACCACTGACTGACATCCTGAGAGTCAACCTGCACCCACTGCAAGGGTGGCATGCTTCATGGTGGGATGACTGGGCTGGAGGGAGAAGGAGGTCCGGATGTCAACCAAATACCAGCAATGCTGGCCATGCACACACCTCAACATCCACATTGAAATGCTTCATGTTGGCAGGACAATGTGCTACACCAATACCAACCTCTGACTGTGACAACTTAGGACAATGCAATGTACAGGCCTGCATCCAGAGGTACAGTCACAACTGTCAGGTGTTTGAACCATTGATGCCTGTAGAAACATAACATACAATGTGTGTCTCTTCCAAAAACAGGGGATGATGGGGACACAGCAGCAGACGATGAGGAGTCCCTGTCCCAGGCTCC
>CAWUFW010024383.1:0-61257 GCA_963921515.1 Calotriton arnoldi | reverse complement strand
GTTTCTGTAAAGATTAAATATGTTTAATATATATAGGGAAAGGGGTATTGAAGAATGAGTGGGTGTATAAGTGTCTGAATGGATGATTTAGTACGTGAGTGACTGACTCTACAAGTGAGTGATTAAACGTATCTTACTGAATGCATGGGTTAGTGACTAAACTGTGTGAATGTCTGTATCCGTCTGCTTGTTGGTGTGTAAGTGGATGCATGGATTTGCGAATAGCTACATGAGTGTCTATATGGGTTATTGATTGGTTCTCTGAGTATCTGTATGGCTGCCTGAGTGTTTGTGTGGGTGGGGTGTGTGTGACTCTATACATAGATGTGTGAGTGGGTGATTCACTGGGTGCATGATTTCAAGAGTGCATCTGTGATGGACTGCTTGGGTGGGTGAGTGTGTGTATGGGTGTGTTAGTGAGTGAATGTATATCTCAGTGGTACATGTGCGAGTAACTACATATGTAAAAGGCAGTATATATGTGTGTTAGAGTATTTAAATGGCTATAAGTGAGAGTGTGTTATTGTGAGAGTGGCTGTATGGATGCGTGTGTGCTTGTATCAGTTATTGTATAAGAGCATAAGAATGTGCTAGTATTTGTATGAGTAAGTGAGCTGGTGTGTGTATAACTGTATAGGTGAGTAAATGGGTGTGTGATTAATTTTTTGCATGACTGACTAGGTGTGTGAGTACCTCTATGGATGAGTGGCGGTGTGTGAGTGTCTATATAGGTGTATGAGTGCATATGATAGTCCTGTACTGAGTGACCATAAGTATGAGTGACTGTACGGGTGAGTGAGTGGATGTGTGTGTAAACCTAAGAATCAGTGAGTGGGTATGTAGTTATTGGTGATGGAGTGTCTATGGTTTTGAGAATGGCAGTCTGTAATTTAGAGTGGGTGTATCAAAAGTTATATTAGGGTGTGAGAAGATGCATGAAATTATCACATGGATGATGTCATCAGTGATGTCATTTGAGATGTCATCAGTGATGTCATCAGTGATGTCACTGACCATGTCATGAGTGATGTAATATGTGACGTCATCAGCAGTGCATTGCGGGGCGCGAGTTATAGTTAGCTGAACTAACTATAACAGGGGAATTTCACGGGTTTTGTACGAGTGCAATGTCCAACTAACTATAACTGTCCCTAAAACCTATGGTTTTTTCAGTGAATTTCAAAGGTTTTTTAAATGCTAATTTCTAACTATAACGTGTCTGAAACCTATGGTTTTTTCAGTGAATTTCAAAGGTTTTTAAATGCTAATTTCTAACTATAACGTGCCTGAAACCTATGGTTTTTTCAGTGAATTTCAAAGGTTTTTTAAATGCTAATTTCTAACTATAACGTGCCTGAAAACTATGATTTTTAAGTGAATTTCAAAGGTTTTTTAAATGCTAGTTTCTAACTATGCCAACAGAGGTAGGACATGTGAAGAAAGAAGAAAAAACGCACAGAAAGAAGCAAAAGATGTGCAGAAAGAACCAACAGAGGAGCAGAAAGAGGCCTTGTTGCAAAATCATCCTGTGCCCACAACTTTTTCAGACGGGTACTGGTGGTAACTGACTCTGACTAACCAGAGCCAGTGCACGTTTGCACAGTGGTGAAGGGAGGGGGCCTGAGGTGACATGTGTGCAAACGCGCCCCGTGGCGCGTTTTAAGTTGCGGGATTAAGTCCCCTTGAATCCTGAGGGTCCCTGGGGTCCAACTAGCCCCCAGGTACCTACAGTTAGGACCACAGAGCTGAGTTGCAGAGAGGCGTTCCGAGGCCACGCACCTTTTTCACCTCTCTGCAACGCACCTCTGTTGTGCTTACTGAAGGTACCTGGTGGGCTAGTTGGCCCCCAGGATTCAAAGGGAATTAACTCCCCAACTTAAACCGCACCACAGGGCGTGTTTGCGCACATGTCACCTGAGGCCCCGCCCCCTCCCTTCACTGTGCATACGCGCCCCGTGGCGCATTTTAAGTTGGGGGATTAGGTCACCTTGAATCCTGAGAGTCCCTGGGGCCCAACCAGCCCACCAGGTACTTTCAGTAAGCACCACAGGCCTGCTTTGCAACGCCTGTAACAAATTGTGCAGTTGTGTTTAGGTAGTGAAGAGGGTCGTGCTGGGGGTAGTGTTTTAGGGTTTAGGGTAGTGCAGTGGTGTTTGTGTAGTGTAGGGGGTCATGCTGGGGGTAGGTTTAGGGTAGTGCAGTGGTGTTTGGGTAGTGTAGGGAGTCGTGCTGGGGGAGTGTTTTAGGGTTTAGGGTAGTACAGTGGTGTTTGGGTAGTGTAGGGGGTCGTGCTGGGGTTAGTGTTTTAGGGTTTAGGGTAGTGCAGTGGTGTTTGGGTAGTGTAGGGGATACTGCTGGGGGTAGTGTTTTAGGGTTTAGGGTAGTGCAATGGTGTTTGGGTAGTGTAGGGGGTACTGCTGGGGGTAGTGTTTTAGGGTTTAGGGTAGTGCAGTGGTGTTTGGGTAGCGTAGGGGGTACTGCTGGGGGTAGTGTTTTATGGTTTAGGGTAGTGCAGTGGTGTTTGGGTAGTGTAGGGGTTCGTGCTGGGGTAATTTTTAGGGTTTAGGGTAGTGCAGTGGTGTTTGTGTAGTGTAGGAGGTCGTATTTTAGGGATTAGGGTAGTGCAGTGGTCTTTGGGTAGTGTAGGGAGTCGTGCGGGGGTATTGTTTTAGAGTTTAGGGTAGTGCAGTGGTCTTTGGGTAGTGTAGGGGGTTGTGCGGGGGTAGTGTTTTAGGGATTAGGGTAGTGCATTGGTATTTGGGTAGTGTAGGGGGTCATGCGGGGGGTAGTGTTTTAGGGTTTAGGGCAGTGCAGTGGTGTTTAGGTAGTGTAGGGGGTCGTGCTGGGGGAGTGTTTTAGGGTTTAGGGCAGTGCAGTGGTGTTCGGGTAGTGTAGGGGGTCGTGCTGGGGGGAGTATTTTAGGGTTTAGGGTAGTGCAGTGGTGTTCGGGTAGTGTAGGGGGTCATGCTGGGGGTAGTGTTCTAGGGTTTAGTGCAGTGGTGTTCGGGCAGTGTAGGGGGTCTTGCTGGGGGTGGTGTTTCAGGATTTAGGGCAGTGCAGTGGTGTTCGGGCAGTGTAGGGGGTCGTGCAGGGGTGGTGGTTCAGGGTTTAGGGCAGTGCAGTGGTGTTCGGGCAGTGTAGGGGGTCGTGCAGGGGTGGTGTTTCAGGGTTTAGGGCAGTGGTGTTCGGGCAGTGTAGGGGGTCATTCTGGGGGTGGTGTTTCAGGGTTTGGGGCAGTGCAGTGGTGTTCGAGCAGGAAAGGGGGTCATGCTGGTGGTGGTGTTTCAGGGTTTAGGGCAGTGCAGTGGTGTTCGGGCAGTGTAGGGGGCGGTGCAGGGGTGGTGTTTCAGGGTTTAGGGCAGTGCAGTGGTGTTCGGGCAGTGTAGGGGTTGGTGCAGGGGGTGGTGTTTCAGGGTTTAGGGCAGTGCAGTGGTGTTCGGGCAGTGTAGGGGGTCGTGCAGGGGGTGGTGTTTCAGGGTTTAGGGCAGTGCAGTGGTGTTCGGGCAGTGTAGGGGGTGGTGCTGGGGCTGGTGTTTCAGGGTTTAGGGCAGTGCAGTGGTGTTCGGGCAGTGTAGGGGGTCGTGCTGGGGCTGGTGTTTCAGGGTTTAGGGCAGTGCAGTGGTGTTCGGGCAGTGTAGGGGGTCGTGCTGGGGCTGGTGTTTCAGGGTTTAGGGCAGTGCAGTGGTGTTCGGGCAGTGTAGGGGGTCGTGCTGGGGCTGGTGTTTCAGGGTTTAGGGCAGTGCAGTGGTGTTCGGGCAGTGTAAGGGGTCTTGCTGGGGCTGGTGTTTCAGAGTCTAGGGCAATGCAGTGGTGTTCGGGCAGTGTAGGTGGTCTTGCTGGGGCTGGTGTTTCAGGGTTTAGGGCAGTGCAGTGGTGTTCGGGCAGTGTAGGGGGTCGTGCTGGGGGTGGTGTTTCAGGGTTTAGGGCAGTGCAGTGGTGTTCGGGCAGTGTAGGGGGTCGTGCTGGGGCTAGTGTTTCAGGGTTTAGGGCAGAGCAATGGTGCTCAGGCAGTGTAGGGGGTTGTGCTGGGGGTGATGTTTCAGGGTTTAGGGCAGTGCAGTGGTGTTCGTGCGTTATAGGGGGTCGTGCTGGGGGTGGTGTTTCAGGGTTTAGGGCAGTGCAGTGGTGTTCGGGCAGTGTAGGGGGTTGTGCTGGGGGTGATGTTTCAGGGTTTAGGGCAGTGCAGTGGTGTTCGTGCAGTATAGGGGGTCATGCTGGGGTTGGTGTTTCAGGGTTTAGGGCAGTGCAGTGGTGTTCGGGCAGTGTAGGGGGTCATGCAGGGGCTGGTGTTTTAGGGTTTAGGGCAGTGCAGTGGTGTTCGGGCAGTGTAGGGGGTCGTGCAGGGGGTGGTGTTTCAGGGTTTAGTGCAGTGGTGTTCGGGCAGTGTAGGGGGTCATGCTGGGGTGGTGTTTCAGGGTTTAGGGCAGTGCAGTGGTGTTTGGGCAGTGTAGGGGGTCGTGCAGGCGGTGGTGTTTCAGGGTTTAGGGCAGTGCAGTGGTGTTCGGCCAGTGTAGGTAGTCTTGCTGGGGGTGGTGTTTCAGGGTTTAGGGCAGTGCAGTGGTGTTCGGGCAGTGTAGGCGGTCGTGCTGAGGGCTGGTGTTTCAGGGTTTAGGGCAGTGCAGTGGTGTTCGGGCAGTGTACGGGGTCGTGCTGGGGCTGGTGTTTCAGGGTTTAGGGCAGTGCAGTGGTGTGCGGGCAGTGTACGGGGTCGTGCTGGGGCTGGTGTTTCAGGGTTTAGGGCAGTGCAGTGGTGTTCGGGCAGTGTAGGGGGTCATGCTGCGGGTGGTGTTTCAGGGTTTAGGGCAGTGCAGTGGTGTTCGGGCAGTGTAGGGGGTCGTGCTGGGGCTGGTGTTTCAGGGTTTAGGGCAGTGCAGTGGTGTTCGGGCAGTGGAGGGGGTCGTGCTGGGGCTGGTGTTTCAGGGTTTTGAGCAGAGCAGTGGTGTTCGGGCAGTGTAGGGGGTCGTGCTGGGGGTGGTGTTTCAGGGTTTAGGGCAGTGCAGTGGTGTTCGGGCAGTGTAGGGGGTCTTGCTGGGGGTGGTGTTTCAGGGTTTAGGGCAGTGCAGTGGTGTTCGGGCAGTGTAGGGGGTCTTGCTGGGGGTGGTGTTTCAGGGTTTAGGGCAGTGGTGTTCGGGCAGTGTAGGGGGTTCTTACTGGGGGTGATGTTTCAGGGTTTAGGGCAGTGCAGTGGTGTTCGGGCAGTGTAGGGGGTCTTGCTGGGGGTAGTGTGTCAGGGTTTAGGGCGGTGCAGTCGTGTTCGTGCAGTGTAGGGGGTCGTGCTGGGGGTGGTGTTTCAGGGTTTAGGGCAGTGCAGTAGTGTTCGGGCAGTGTAGGGGGTCATGCAGGGGGTGGTGTTTCAGGGTTTAGGGCAGTGCAGTGGTGTTCTGGCAGTGTAGGGGGTCATGCTGGGGGTGGGGTTTCAGGCTTTAGGGCATACAGTGGTGTTCGGGCAGTGTAGGGGGTCGTGCAGGGGGTGGTGTTTCAGGGTTTAGGGCAGTGCAGTGGTGTTCGGGCAGTGTAGGGGGTCGTGCTGGGGCTGGTGTTTCAGGGTTTAGGGCAGTGGTGTTCGGGCAGTGTAGGGGGTCTTGCTGGGGGTGGTGTTTCAGGGTTTAGGGCAGTGGTGTTCGGGCAGTGTAGGGGGCCTTGCTGGGGGTGATGTTTCAGGGTTTAGGGCAGTGCAGTGGTGTTCGGGCAGTGTAGGGGTCTTGCTGGGGGTAGTGTTTCAGGGTTTAGGGCAGTGCAGTGGTGTTCGTGCAGTATAGGGGGTCGTGCTGGGGATGGTGTTTCTGGGTTTAGGGCAGTGCAGTAGTGTTCGAGCAGTGTAGGGGGTTGTGCAGGGGGTGGTGTTTCAGGGTTTAGTGCAGTGGTGTTCGGGCAGTGTAGGGGGTCGCGCTGGGGGTGGTGTTTCAGTGCAGTGTTTGGGCAGTGCAGGTGGTGTTCGGGTTTAGGGCAGTGCAGTGGTGTTCGGGCAGTGTAGGGTGTTGTGCGGGGTGGTGTTTCAGGGTTCAGTGCAGTGGTGTTCGGGCAGTGTAGGGGGTCGTGCTGGGGCTGGTGTTTCAGGGTTTTGGGCAGTGCAGTGGTGTTCGGGCAGTGTAGGGGTCATGCACGGGGCTGGTGTTTCAGGGTTTAGGGCAGTGCAGTGGTGTTCGGGCAGTGTAGGGTGTCGTGCTGGGGCTGGTGTTTCAGGGTTCAGGGCAGTGCAGTGGTGTTCAGGCAGTGTAGGGGGTCGTGCTGAGGCTGGTGTTTCACGGTTTAGGGCAGTGCAGTGGTGTTCGGGCAGTGTAGGGGGTCGTGCTGGGACTGGTGTTTCAGGGTTTAGGGCAGTGCAGTGGTGTTCGGGCAGTGTAGGCGGTCGTGCTGGGGCTGGTGTTTCAGGGTTTAGGGCAGTGCAGTGGTGTTCGGGCAGTGTAGGGGGTCATGCTGGGGCTGGTGTTTCAGGGTTTAGGGCAGTGCAGTGGTGCTCGGGCAGTGTAGGGGGTCGTGCTGGGGGTGATGTTTCAGGGTTTAGGGTAGTGCAGTGGTGTTCGGGCAGTGTAGGGGGTCGTGCAGGGGCTGGTGTTTCAAGGTTTAGGGCAGTGCAGTGGTGTTCGGGCAGTGTAGGGGGTCGTGCTGGGGCTGGTGTTTCAGGGTTTTGGGCAGAGCAGTGGTGTTCGGGCAGTGTAGGGGGTCATGCTGGGGGTAGTGTTTCAGGGTTTAGGGCAGTGCAGTGGTGTTCGGGCAGTGTAGGGGGTCGTGCTGGGGGTGGTGTTTCAGGGTTTAGGTCAGTGGTGTTCGGGCAGTGTAGGGGGTCTTGCTGGGGGTGATGTTTCAGGGTTTAGGGCAGTGCAGTGGTGTTCGGGCAGTGTAGGGGGTCTTGCTGGGGGTAGTGTTTCAGGGTTTAGGGCAGTGCAGTGGTGTTCGGGCAGTGTAGGGGGTCGTGCTGGGGGTAGTGTTTTAGGGTTTAGGTAGTGCAGTGGTGCTTGTGTAGTGTATGGGGTCGTGCTGGGGGTAGTGTTTTAGGGTTTAGGGTAGTGCAGTGGTGTTTGTGTAGTGTAGGGGGTCATGTTTTAGGGTAGTGCAGTGGTGTTTGGGTAGTGTAGGGGGTCGTGCTGGGGGTAGTGTTTTAGGATTTAGGTTAGTGCAGTGGTGTTTGGGTAGTGTAGGGGGTCGTGCTGGGGGTAGTGTTTTAGGGTTTAGGGCAGTGCAGTGGTGTTTGTGTAGTGTAGGGGGTCGTGCTGGGGGTCGTGTTTTAGGGTTTAGGGTAGTGCATTGGTGCTTGTGTAGTGTAGGAGGTCGTGCTGGGGGTAGTGTTTTAGGGTTTAGGGTAGTGCAGTGGTGTTTGTGTAGTGTAGGGGGTCATGTTTTAGGGTAGTGCAGTGGTGTTTGGGTAGTGTAGGTGGTCGTGCTGGTGGTAGTGATTTAGGTTAGTGCAGTGGTGTTTGGGTAGTGTAGGGGGTCGTGCTGGGGGTAGTGTTTTAGGGTTTAGGATAGGCAGTGGTGCTTGTGTAGTGTAGGGGGTCGTGCTGGGGGTAGTGTTTTAGGGTTTAAGGTAGTGCAGTGGTGTTTTTGTAGTGTAGGGGGTCATGTTTTAAGATGCGATGCTCCAATACCTGACCAGTCTGCACTACATAAAACTGCAAAAAACTAAAAATAAAAAGTGTTTTGCACACTTTTGTCATTGGGCTATATGTGGGCTACATCTGGGTAATATTTGTGCTATATTTGGGCTCTTTTTCACTGGTGGCCATCTTGGAAGACTTCTTTGTTATGAAGTTTCCTAATTTCTTCATTTACTGCAGTCTCCTCAGTAGGAAATGCTTTCAGTTTTTTACTTTGATTCCATCAAGAAGGCATTCAGATGTCTCACATCTGCCATAAATTCAGAATGTTAGCACTTTAGTTGCTCATTAGATCACTGCAGTAAAGCTACTGCTCACCAGGGAGTTAACTGGTAGTCTGCTGCTGGTATTGAAAGTGATTGTTTCAGTCTGCATGTCAGAATTTTCTAATGAAATAGAAGAGGATTTGAGATCTCACTTAAAACATGCCCTAATTTTTCTTTCTGCAGCACTAACCATAATTTCTATTTCAAAAAGAAACCCTCATTTTGTTCCTTTTTAAATTAAATGTTTTAAGTGTTACTGGTTTATTCCAATCAAGATGGCTTCAGGTGTGCCATACTTTTGTCATAAGTAAGGCTGTTAGCGCTCTAGTTGTTCTTTAGAACACTCTGGGAAGCTGCAGTAGAACACAAAGGCATCAACTGGCAGGCTGCTCCTGTTGAAATATAACAGGAAGATATTTGAGATCACACTTGAAATATGTCCTAATTTTTCTTTCTACAGCACTAACCATAATTTCTATGACAAAATGAACCCCATCATTTTGCTCCTTTTTAAATTAAATGTTTTAAGTGTTACCAGTTTATTCCAATCAAGATGGCTTCAGGTGTGCCATACTTTTGTCATAAGTAAGGCTTTTAGCGCTCTAGTTGTTCTTTAGAACACTCTGGGAAGCTGCAGTAGAACACAAAGGCATCAACTGGCAGGCTGCTCCTGTTGAAATATAACAGGAAGATATTTGAGATCACACTTGAAACATGTCCTAATTTTTCTTTCTACAGCACTAACCATAATTTCTATGACAAAATGAACCCCATCATTTTGTTCCTTTTTAAATTAAATGTTTTAAGTGTTACCAGTTTATTCCAATCAAGATGGCTTCAGGTGTGCCATACTTTTGTCATAAGTAAGGCTGTTAGCACTCTAGTTGTTCTTTAGAACACTCTGGGAAGCTGCAGTAGAACACAAAGGAATCAACTGACAGTCTCTGCCCTTGTTGGATGTACATGTTTTACTGAGAATGTCAGACTTCATTCTCACATGAGTGAGAAAGATAATGTGAATTTACAGAAAATATGCTCTCATTTTAGCTTCTGGAGCACCTTCCAAACCTCCATGGGACAAGCATGAGAAAATAGTGTTCCCTCAAACATGATTCATGATATCCCAGCAGAAGGTTTTTCACATGGTAAAATCACCTTAGAATACACCACAATTCCTAAAATTAGTATGGTACCATCAACAAATAAATTCTAATGTAACTAAAGCCTGTTATCACCCTTTATAGTTCTCCTTTTGGTGACCCTCAAAATCTTCTATTCACTACAATGCATTTCAATGAGGTACTATCATTTATATTGGTCCCAAGATGGCTGCCAGCAATTCCAGGATGAAGTGCTGACAGCCAATCAGATCTCACGATGACATGTGTGGTTAGGCTCCGCCCAGATATATATGTGACTTTACTTTTGATTTTCTCAGGAACTACTGAACGGATTTACACCATTTAAGCAAAAGGCACGACACTGAACCAAGGGCTACCTCTTTGCCAAATTTGGTGTAATTCCGTTCAGCAGTTCGGGCTGTAGCTGCGACTAAAGGTTCCTATGGAAAAATGAATGGGGAAAATGCGTTTTGGGACCCCCCTTTTTTCTCGGCCCCCGCTTGACGTATCACCCCGAGACTGTCAGGATAGGAGCGGACCGGAGCGCCCCAACAAGTTGGAAACTTTCGCGAAGATTCGTCAACCGGCGCCAACGTTATTTCAAATAGAATGTCGCGGATTTCCCATGGATAATAGGTTTTAACTATAACTATCTACTGGCGACCGCCAGTAGATAATATATATATATCACTGCTCCAAGGTTGTCCACCTGTAAGTAGCACTCGAGCAACAGCTTGATTCATGTGTAGGTAAGGACGGGGATGGACAACCTTGGAGCAGTGATTTATAACGCGGCAGTCCAGCTGCGGAGTGTGCACCACCCCGTTAGATTGGGGGCCACGAAAGTGGAACAGCAGCTGTACATAGGATCGTGGACGGGCCCACCTGTGGGGTCCATACAGGACTTGATTATGTGCTACCCGCACTACACTTCCCAGAAGGCACAGTTTCATTCGAGCCTCCCATTGGGGGTGTGTCAGAAGTGGGTCAGCGGTTGCGCACACCGTTCCATTAAAGCCTCTGAAGAGAAGCATATGGTGCTTCGAAACGCGTCAGGCAATACCACTATGGGGCGGCTCCTACGGGCGGTTCCCCGTCCTTACCTACACATGAATCAAGCTGTTGCTCGAGTGCTACTTACAGGTGGACAACCTTGGAGCAGTGATTTATAACGCGACAGTCCAGCCGCGGAGTGTGCACCACCCCGTTAGATTGGGGGCCACGAAAGTGGAACAGCAGCTGTACATAGGATCGTGGACGGGCCCACCTGTGGGGTCCATACAGGACTTGATTATGTGCTACCCGCACTACACTTCCCAGAAGGGACAGTTTCATTCGAGCCTCCCATTGGGGGGGTGTGTCAGAAGTGGGTCAGCGGTTGCGCACACCGTTCCATTAAAGCCTCTGAAGAGAAGCATATGGTGCTTCGAAACGCGTCAGGCAATACCACTATGGAGCGGCTCCTACGGGTGGTTCCCCGTCCTTACCTACACATGAATCAAGCTGTTGCTCGAGTGCTACTTACAGGTGGACAATCTTGGAGCAGTGATTTATAACGCGGCAGTCCAGCAGCGGAGTGTGCACCACCCCGTTAGATTGGGGGCCACGAAAGTGGAACAGCAGCTGTACATAGGATCGTGGACGGGCCCACCTGTGGGGTCCATACAGGACTTGATTATGTGCTACCCGCACTACACTTCCCAGAAGGCACATTTTCATTCGAGCCTCCCATTGGGGGGGTGTGTCAGAAGTGGGTCAGCGGTTGCGCACACCGTTCCATTAAAGCCTCTGAAGAGAAGCATATGGTGCTTCGAAACGCGTCAGGCAATACCACTATGGAGCGGCTCCTACGGGCGATTCCCCGTCCTTACCTACACATGAATCAAGCTGTTGCTCGAGTGCTACTTACAGGTGGACAACCTTGGAGCAGTGATTTATAACGCGGCAGTCCAGCCGCGGAGTGTGCACCACCCCGTTAGATTGGGGGCCACGAAGGTGGAACAGCAGCTGTACATAGGATCGTGGACGGGCCCACCTGTGGGGTCCATACAGGACTTGATTATGTGCTACCCGCACTACACTTCCCAGAAGGCACAGTTTCATTTGAGCCTCCCATTGGGGGTGTGTGTCAGAAGTGGGTCAGTGGTTGCGCACACCGTTCCATTAAAGCCTCTGAAGAGAAGCATATGGTGCTTCGAAACGCGTCAGGCAATACCACTATGGAGCGGCTCCTACGGGCGGTTCCCCGTCCTTACCTACACATGAATCAAGCTGTTGCTCGAGTGCTACTTACAGGTGGACAACCTTGGAGCAGTGATTTATAACGCGGCAGTCCAGCCGCGGAGTGTGCACCACCCCGTTAGATTGGGGGCCACGAAAGTGGAACAGCAGCTGTACATAGGATCGTGGAAGGGCCCACCTGTGGGGTCCATACAGGACTTGATTATGAGCTACCCGCACTACACTTCCCAGAAGGCACAGTTTCATTCGAGCCTCCCATTGGGGGGGTGTGTCAGAAGTGGGTCAGCGGTTGCGCACACCGTTCCATTAAAGCCTCTGAAGAGAAGCATATGGTGCTTCAAAACGCGTCAGGCAATACCACTATGGAGCGGCTCCTACGGGCGGTTCCCCGTCCTTACCTACACATGAATCAAGCTGTTGCTCGAGTGCTACTTACAGGTGGACAACCTTGGAGCAGTGATATATATATATATGCCATGGTGTATTGAAGAATGAGTGGGTGCATAAGTGTCTGAATGGATGATTTAGTAGGTGCGTGACTGACTGTATAAGTGAGTGTTTGAAAGTGTCTTACTGAATGCATGGGTTAGTGACTAAACTGTGTAAATGTCTGTATCAGTCCGTCAGTTGGTGTGTAAGCGGTTGCATGGGTTGGTAAGTAGCGAAATGAGTGTCTATATGGGTTATTGATTGGTTGTCTGAGTATCTGTATGGGTGCTTGAGTGTCTGTGTGGGTGGGTGGGGGGTGTGTGACTCTGTGCATAGATGTGTGACTGGGTGATTCACTGGGTGTATGGGTTCAAGAGTTGGTGAGTGAATGGATGTCTCAGTGGTACATGTGTGAGTAACTCCATATGGGAAAGGCAGTATATGTGAGTGATTGTGAGAGTGGCTGAATGGATGAGTGTGTGCTTGTATCAGTGATTGTATAAGAGAGTAAGTATGTGTTAGTATCTGTATGAATAAGTGAGGTGGTGTGTGTATAACTGTATAGATGAGTAAATGGGAGTGTGATTGATTCTTTGCATGACTGACTAGGTGTGTGAGTAACGCTATGGATGAGTGTCGGTGTGTGAGTGTCTGTATAGGTGTATGAGTGCATATGATGAGTGACTGCATGTATGAGTGACTGTATGGGTGAATGAGTGGATGTGTGTGTAGACCTAGGAATCAGTGTGTGGGTTTGTAGTAACTGGTATTGGTGTGTCTATGGTTTCGAAAATGGTAGTCTGTATTTTAGAATGGGTGTATCAAAGGTTATATTAGGGTGTGAGGAGGTGCATCAGATTATAATGTGGATGATGTAATCAGTGATGTAATCAGTGATGTCATTTGAGATGTCATCAGTGATGTCATCAGTGATGTCACTGACCATGTCATGAATGATGTAATATGTGACGTCATCAGCAGTGCATTGTGGGGGCGTAAGTTATAGTTAGCTCAACTAACTATAACGGCCGAATTTCTCTGGTTTTGTACGAGTGAAATGTCCAACTAACTATAACGTCCCTGAAACCTGTGGTTTTTTCAGTGAATTTCTAAGGTTTTTTAAATGCTAATTTCTAACTATAACGTCCCTGAAACCTATGGTTTTTTCAGTGAATTTCAAAGGTTTTTTAAATGCTAATTTCTAACTATAACGTCCCTGAAACTATGTTTTTTTAGTGAATTTCAAAGGTTTTTTAAATGCTAATTTTTAACTATAACATCCTTGAAACCTATGGTTTTTTCAGTGAATTTCAAAGATTTTTTAAATGCTAATTTCTAACTATGCCTACAGAGGTAGGACATGTGCAGAAAGAGGAAGAAATACACAGAAAGAACCAAGAGAAATGCAGAAAGAGGCAACAGAAGTCCCGAAAGACAAAGAAAGGTGCAGAAAGAAGCAAGAGATATGCAGAAAGAACCAACAGAGGAGCAGAAAGAGGCCTTGTTGCAAAGTCATCCTGTGCCCCCAACTTTTTGCTTACGGGTCCTGGTGGTAACTGACTCTGACTAACCAGGCCTAGAGCCAGTGCTATGCTAAAAGACACTTAGAATACAGTGAAAACACCTACATACACTAGGGTACATTATGGGTTGGGGTACCCCTGTGATTGGCATGACCTCCCCTGTAAGGCCCTAGTATATAATAGGGCAGGGAGATTAAAACTACCTCTAAGTGAGAGGTGAAGAAACATGTTTCTTTAACTAGTAGTCGCGTTTGCAGAGTGGTAGAGAAAGGGTGCAGGGCCTCCGACCCGCGCTCAGGAATTCCGCTGTGTAGGACTTACAGGAGGTACCAGGAGGGCTTCTTGGCCCCCAAAGTCCCTCAGGAGTAAAGTGGACTAAATCTCCCATCCCGTAGTCTGCCAGGAGGCGTGTTTGCAGAGTGGTGGAGAAAGGGGGCATGGCCTTCGAAGATGTCTTAGCAATCCTACTGTGTGGGACTTACTGGAGGTAACAAGAGGGGTACTTGGCCCCCAAGGACATCCTTGGGGGCCAACTATCCCTCCTATTACCTCCAGTAAGTCACACACAGCAGGATTGCTAAGTTCTCATAACAGGCCCCTCCCCTTTGCCCACCACTCTGCAAACGCGCTCCGACACGCTCTTCGATGGGGATTGAAGTCCCCTTCACTGTTGGGGGTCCTTAGGGGCCAACTAGCCTACCTCTTACCTCCAGTAAGCCCCACACAGTGGGATTGCTGAGAGGTGGACACAGGCCATGCCCCCTTTTCTCCACCACTCTACAAACGCGCCTCCTGGCGTGCTCTTGGGTTGGGGATGAAGTCCCCTTTCCTCATGAGGGTCCCTGGGGGCCGACTAGCCCACCAGGTCCCTCCAGTAAGCGCCACACAGCTGGATTGCTGAGAGTGGTCCAAGGCCACGCCCCCTTTTTACACCACTGCAAAAGCGGCTCCTGGCTCACTGCTGCTCGGGGGATGAAGTCCACTTGTGTCCTGAGGTCCTCAGGACACAAGAGGACCTCATCGCCCCACCAGCAGTGCGCCAAGAGGCACGTTTGCAGAGTGGTGTAAAAAGGGGCGTGGCCTCGGACCACCTCTCTGCAATCCAGCTGTGTGGCTCGTTGGCCCCCAGGGACCCTCAGTATTCAAGGGGACTTAATTCCCCAACTTAGAATGCGCCAGGTGGCGCGTTTGCAGAGTGGTGCAGGGAGGGCCCCCCTTCCCTAGGCCACTATTTGCCCTGGGGGCCCCATTCCCCGGGGCCGGCCCTCAGCATTGGGGACCGTGGGGGGAGCCCCAATGCCCCCACGGTCCCTGCCGGCTCCCCACCTCCTGCGGTAGCCAGCATTGCTTTTGGGCAAGGGGAGCTGCCAACATGCAGCTCCCCTTGCGCAAAAGCAATTCTACTTTGCTTCTTGGAAGCGAGAGCAGGTTTCCTGCTCTCGCTTCCAAGAAGCAAAGCAGTGTTTGCTATGGCAGGGCGGGAGCCGTGTTCCCGCCCTGCCATAGCAAGCGGCAATGTCCCGGGGAGAGCACCCCGGGACATTGCAGGAGCTGGCCCTGGGGGTGGCGGTCCCCAGGGCCAAGGAGGGCTCCAGGAGGGAGCCGTGCGGCACCCCTCCCAACATGTAAATAGCCCCGGGAGGTGGTGGTCCTCGGGGCCGGGGGTCCGTAACGAACCCCCATATTACCATATTCAATGCCCCAGGGAGGTGGTGGTCCCCGGGGCTTGGTGTGGCACGCGAGGCCCCCCCACCCAATTTTAGTGAAGCCCCGGGGAGGTGGCGGTCCCCGGGCTGTGATGGACCACGTGCCCCCACACGCATAAATTATAAAGCCCTGGGGAGGTGGCGGTCCCCGGGCTGTGGGGGCCCCACACCATAATTAAGAATTGCCCCAAGGACCTTGTCCACCCGGGGGCTTGAAACAAATGAAGCGTGGGAGACCGTTTTTTTAAATAATTTTGGCCGGATTCGCGCACCCAGCGTGAATTCGGCTGAAATTATAAAAATGCTTTTTTTGGGGATTCCCTGAGCAGGCCTAGGGGGTCAGGGTATTTCTACCCTGCCCCCTTTTCTTGTATTTTAAATTTTTTTTAACTGTTTTCTTGTGACTCGATTAGCGAGTCACAAGATGGCGGCCAACACTTCCTGGTTTGGAGTGTTGGCAGCCAATCAGAAGTGAGCTCGTGCTCGGGAGGGTTCGAGTATCCTCCTTGGTGCTCAGATATCGATATTTTTATATTTTGAATTTCTCTGCAACTACTGAACGAATTTACACCTCTTTCTAGACCAAGACCTACCTTGTTGCCAAATTTGGTGTAATTCCGTTCAGCAATTCAGGCTGTAGCTTTGTTTAAAGTTCCTCTGGAAATGAACATGGAGAAAACGCGTTTTGGGACCCCCTTTTTTCTCGGCCCCCGCTTGACGAATCACCCGAAAACTTTCAAGACAGGACCTGACCTGAGTGAATCTTTTTTGGGGAACATTTCGCGAAGATTCGTCAAACGGCGCCAAAGATATTGGCAAATCAAAAAACGCTTTTCCTATGGAAACTAGGTCCTAACTATAACTACCTACTGGCGACCGCCAGTATGTAATATATATATTTATATATATATTATATATATATATTTGACTAAACAAAGTTTCCACAAAAGAAACAAAGCTGCGCACTCCAGCTCAATCGTGCAATTTTTTTTAATTTCAGTTCCAAGAAGATGACTAACACACGCGTTCCGGCACCCTGGCCTTCGTTTTATTTTTTCAACACACCCATTTACGTATACAAACAGGCTCCATCACGCTCAGGCTTGCTTTCAGTGGACTTTTATTGTGGCTCAAATAGGTGACGCGTTTCGTCCTTCTCCGCAGTCTTATTTACAACAAACACAGTCCGCCATTTTTGCCTCTTTATACCCATGTGATTGAAATTTTAAAGTGACAGTACATGTTATTTCTAAAAAGCTACAATGCAAACTCATCTTGTTCATCATAGCGATAGAAGGCTCTAACTCCCAATAATATTGCAATGTACTACAAAATAAATTGTGTATTAGAATAAAATCCAATAGTTAGGGTTGAGTAGAAATATTCGTCAGACTTAGTCTTCACATAACATGTTAGCATGCAAAAGATTTTGCGCTGACAACTAGATCAGTGGATGGTACTCCACACAATAATACCAGTGAAAGAGATTGTATGTGCAAATATGCTTAATGTGCAACAGATTATGCGACAGCATGCAAAAAACGGAACTTATGTGAACATGTGCAAAATCCTGCAGAATTTCATCCCAATTTCTTAACTAAAATTGCCAACAGATTGCATTAAGACAAAATTACTCGGCAAAATAACTCGATAAAATGCAGACACGCAGAATTAAGGGCAAGTGCCATTCTCAAAAAAGTGTATGGTGCATCTGTGCAAATTGGTACAAAATATACACTAAAGTGTATGCAATCTCAAAAGCAAAAGAAACCTATTCTTTTAACACGATTGTATAGATTATCTAACAGAGGCACCTCACATGATAAAACATGATAAAACATCATCACTGCGGTTGCCTATTTCTAACTCAGTCATTATCAATGTCCCTGTATTAAAATGAAATCCGAAAAAGCGCATCAAATACCAAATTGTGTAAAGTGCTATGTGCAATATTAACTAACCTTCTAACCATTTCTATTCAAAAATTAATTGTGATTTCAATCATAAATATACCTCAGATTGGCACATACTTAAGAATTTTTTCTATGCAGCACGTACGTTAATCTATAAATGAATATAAAGATCTTCTTCGATGTTTAACCCTGCCGGAACTTTGATATTAAATCTAAGAATGTGTTTGGACTCTAGTTGTCTCAGATATCTTTCCCTATTGCCTCCTCTAATTCTAATGGGCACTTGATCTCGTACAAAATAACTTAGATCCTCTAGCCTACTTCCATGTACTGCTTCAAAGTGCCTGGCTACAGGGTATGTCTGATCTTTATGTTTGATCGCCCTGATGTGTTATAAAATTTGTAGATGGACTTTTAGGATAGTACTTCCTATATACAACTTTGAGCAGGTGCATCTCAGCACATACACAGCAAATTCACTCTTGCAGTTTAATGATTGATTTTCCAAACCCCATCTGAAAATGGTAAAGCCTATTGTGAGGTGTTAACTCTATATTTACATGCTTTGCATTTATGGCACTTTCTAAAACCCCCAACTGTCCATAAGCCATGTGCCTCCCTGTCGCATTTCCAGACTGCTGACTACCAGGTCATTTCTCATTGATCTTGCTCTCCGAAAAGCTATCAGGGCTCTGCAGTCAATCTGTGGGCCTGTAACAGGATCGCTAGGAAGTAAGTGCCAATGCTTCTGTAAGATCCATATCACTTGTGTGTGTTGAATGCTAAATCCTTTAATGAGTCGAATCTCTTGTTGGCTATCTTCTCTCAAACGCTCAGAGAACAGCAGTTGATCTCTTGTTTTGGAGTTTGCTTTACTCCTAGCACCATGTACCACCTTCTCACTATAGCCACATGCGACAAATCTGTTGCTCAATTCCTGTTATGCTAATTCCAGCTGTGCATTACTGCTACAGTTTCTCCGCATGCAGAGATTCTCCGCATATGGGATACTGTATTTCAACTTATTTCGATGGAAGCTTCGGGCATGCAATATAGTATTGCCCGCGGTGCTCTTTCGGAAGGTTTTTGTGTGCAATTTGTGTTGATCAATATATACAGTGATATCTAAAAACTGAACTGCCTCTGCACTTATGTGAGAAGTGAAGTGTAAGTTGAGATCGTTAGTATTGATTCTCTCAACAAATCTGTCAGCTGAATCCTTCGATCCTTGCCAGATGATAAACAGATCATCTATATATCGTGACCATAAGACCAAGTTCTCTATCTTCTCTTGGGCAAAATCCTGTGCCAGCACCTGCACCTCCCTGCTCCTCCCACTAGCCCATTTGCAAATTAGCATAGCTGGGGGCAAAGCAGGTGCCCATGGCCATTCCCCTCAGCTAGCGATAAAGATCTGACCCAAATAAAAAGATGTTGTTGTGCAAACACCAATGGATCATATTGAGAATCATCTGTGTGTTTATAAAATGTGAAAGCTCGGGACCTTAGAAAGTATTCTATCACTCTTATGTCATCTTTGTGGGAAATGCTTGTATATAAAGATGACACATCTAAGGTCATTAGAAGATAGTCATCTTCCCAATTGGTGTCATACACTTTCTTCAAGAAGTCCCCAGTATCTTGAACTTAGGATGACAGATTTACGACCGATTCTTGAAGAAAGTAATCAATATATTCGGAGGTAATTTCAAACAGGCCGCCAATCATAGAAATGATTTGACGGGCCAGGGGTTTGTTTACATCTTTGTTAATTTTTGGTATAAGATAGAGGATAGGCATGATTGGTAAATCTGTTTTAAGAAAGAGAAACTCACTCTGGGTAATAAGCCCTGACGACCTCCATTTTGACAGCTCAGTGTGGAATGCAATTTTGCTTTTATTCACCTCACTTCTGTCAATTTTGCAATAGCACTGTCTCTCCACCAACTGTCCACTCCCTTCCTCAATTTGCATTGCGAGTGGCCAGAGGACAATATTACCTCCCTTATCCGCCTGCCTCACTACTATATCTTTGCTTTGCCGTAGTTTGTTGACTAGACTCTTATACTGAATCTGCATTGAGCCTGTGAATACTTTAGTCTGAATATTGTGTTGACTCTTTTGTAATTACTTTAGATCATTCACAACTAATTCTGCAAACATATCTATCGAGTCTTGTGGCATCACCAGTAGAAAGATAGATCTAGGTTTGAAAGGGGTATGCGGTCTCTCAAAGATATTGAGCCCTTGATTTTGAATAAGCCCTTCATATGTGGCCTCACTGTGGTCTCCTCTGGATAAGCTGTCTCAGTCCCTAAGGAGATTCAGATCTGAAATTGCGAGATTGCCCAGATCCTCCCGATCTCGAGAAACATCTGGCAATGCCGTACTTCAATTGTTGAAGAATTTACATAATCAAAATTTCCTAATACATTTTAAACAGTCAATTCCAGTTTGGACATAGTCCAGATTTAATGGGACACAATACGACAGTCCCAAAGATAGAACTTTACTTTCTTCCGCATTGAGAACCAAGTCAGTCAAATTGATTATGTTTGTGCTGGTATTGCTGTTCATTGCTTCTTGTTGCTTCCTGCGCCCGAATCTCATGTTTTTCCTTTTCCTCTGCCACCTCCTTGAGGATTCCTGCCTTGATTCACCAGAGGTCTTAGATTGAGGTTGCGGTCCCAGCATAAAAAACGCAAATCGTCTTCAACCAATGGTATTGGCACACTGGCGCGAGCCTCCTCATTGTCAGTTTCTACTTCCAAGCTCAATTCAGAGCTAGGTACATTGTGTTGCTTTGCACCAATCGCTTGTGTTACTAAAAGGTAACTTCTGATGCCGTATAGTATCAAAACACCTAGAGAAGGTGAATATCTGCCCTCTCTGGTAATCAAGTTTGTCCCTTTCTAAATTTTGTTGCCTAGCAATCCTTTATCGTTTGTTCATATTTGCTCAGGCGCCCCTGCATCTCCAATTCAAATTTCATTATTGTCTCATGTTCTGGCAGTTTGCTCAATTGTTCCTTAAGCACTTCAATTTCCTTTAGGAGTGTCTCACGATCTGTTACAGAATATTTAATAAAAATGGGCAGCATACGTTTTGAAGATTCAGCACTATTTTCAGCCCACTCAGTTGCCGGTAGGTAGTTATAGTTAGGACCGAGTTGCCATAGGCAAAGCGTTTTTGCTTTGTTAATAACTTTAGTGCCATTTGACAAATCTTCACAAAATTGTCAAAAGTAGTGTGCCAGTCAATTCATCTGCTGTCCGGAATGTTTCGGGGCCGTTCGTCAAGCAGGGGCCAAGAAAAAGGGGTGTCCCAAAACACATTTTCCCCATGCAATTTCCCCATAGGGATTTTAGACACGACTTCAGCTCGAACCGCTGAACGGAATTACACCAAATTTGTCAGAAATTTTTGTATTTTGGTGCAGTCATTTTTAAGTAATTAAAAAAAGACGTATGTATATCTAGGGACGAGGAGGGTCAGCAGATCACAGATCTCATGCTGAGATCTGATTGGCTGCCACCACTTCAACCAGGAAGTGATGGCAGCCATCTTGAGACTCTGGAAAAATGTTATAAAAAACAGAAGGGGACAGGATATTCCTACCCTGACCCCCTAGGCCTGGCAGTGGGGTCAAATGGGGCCCTGCTGGGGGCCCAAAACATTTTATTTGTAATTTTGCTGCAAATTTGCAGAGGATCCGCGGCAAAAAAATAAAAGGAAACAAACTAGGTCTCCTCCGCTTGTTTTTTTTTGTCCCCCGGGTGGGCCAGGTCCTTGCAGGTAATTTATATAATAATATGGGTAAGGGGGTGAACGTGGTCCTTTTGGTCCGTGGGACCCCATGTCCGGGGACATGGCTGCTAAATATAAGGGGGGCCGCGCAGCCCCCGTCCCTGGGCTGATTTCGGCCCCAGGACCCCATCCCCAGGTCCTGGCTTTATTAAAAGTGGGAGGGGGCACATGGCCCTCTTCCCAGACTGATATGAGCCCCGGGGACCTTATACCCCGGGGCCCAGCCACAGTTAAACAGGTGGAGGGGAGCACACAGCCCCCCTCCTTGGGCAGATTTTGGCTTTTGGGACCCCAGCCCCGGGGCCCTGCTGTACTTAAAAGGGGGCGCAGGCCCCCCTCCCGGAGCCAATAATGGCCTTGGGGATCTCATCCCCCAGGGCCGGCTCCTGCTATGTCCCGGGATGCCATGGCTTGTGGGACCTCACCACCAGACCCAGGGGGTCAGGATCCGAGTCCCAAGATGGCTGCCACCACTTCCTGGTTGAAGTGGTAGTAGCTAATCAGATCTCAGCATATAGTGTCCCGGTAGGGGTGTCTCCTCCTACTGAGAGGCTCCCCCGTGTTACTCTCCATTCATCGGCTGTTCCCCTTTGGCCCTCCTCGCAGCGGACCAACTGCTCTCTCCACACATGGCCAATCACCAAGACATCTTTGGTAGTAGCGAGAGATTGACTGGGTTGAAGGAACTTTTCAGAGACAGTCAGGAGCGGGTCGTGACTCCATCATGTTTAAAGACCTGTAGGTGGACTTCCAGAGTCGTTGCTAAACTCACCTTGCTTACGTCTACCTCCTAATTAAAACTTGCTACATATCCCCATTGCTCCCCAAGGACCCAGACTGTGCGTGACTTCGGCTGCGTGCTGCCTAGTATCTGGGAGGAGGGGCTATCTTCTATTCGAGGGTATAGGACAGATGGGGTGAACAAGAGGGTGGAGGGAGGCTGGGGCCACAGAGTCTGCAGGGTGTTATCCATTGACCTGCTGGGTACCAGTAGCATCGCATTAGGTGCTGAGTGCATATGTGCGCAAGAGAGTTTCATACGGACTGGGCTGATACCTGTTGCACTGTGTAGCGGTGCAGAGTGAGTGTGTGTGAGTGAGAGTGATAGTCTGCAGACCGCCTATTATTCATGACACTGGCCGGCGGTGCCGCTTTATACGTTGATTTCATGCCAAAAGCACAATACATTTGACATTGGGTTTACCCGCGTGGCTCCGGCCGGCGCTGCTGCTAAAAAGTGTTCTAGTTTTGTGTATGTACATATCTTTGATATCGTTGTGACCCCGGGTGTACCCTATAACTGTGGGGATTGTATTATCAGGATTGCTAGGGTGGGCCTGGGGTGGACAGCGTGTCACACCATACAAGGGTGCTCGCTCTCTCTCTCTGTGTGTGAGAGGGAGTTGGATTAGGAATTGTCCACAGGGCGCATACTATTGATATCATAACCATACAAGTGGGCCTAGTACTGCTAGTAATATTTCCAAATTTGTTTTTGCCCCAAAAGTATATGATGTTCATGTTATGATTTAATGTGTGTTGAATACAAACGTTATTTACATACATCCTGTATGAAGTCTCTTTTGTGACGCTCAATGTATTTATTGCGAGTGACTGCTGTACCTTTGCTTTACACATTGCCTCTGTGATAAGCCTAGCTGCTCACCCAAGCAACCCAAGGGTGAGCACAGGTTATACAGCGAGTGTAATCACCCGCACTTGACGGGAGCGGTAGGTTGTGCCTGGCTGGGGGCATGCCTTCAGCCAACCAGAAAGTGCTGGTTCAAACACAGAGTAAAACATTCCACCCTTGAATGCCTATTGACGCATATTGACTTTAACTGACTCTTTTCATAATCAATAAGTCAGGCCTACTAAATTCTCGAAGTGCCGCCATTATGCCATGTCACATTATTACGCTGCCGTTCACCACAAAATTATAGAGCTGGAACATGGAACCAACGCAAACAACCAAAATGCGAGTGACAGTTGTTTTTGCCACTTGTGTTTTTCGTGCAATTTTTTAGTGCAAAATGCGCCCTTGTGTAAAAATTGACCGGAGGACGCATTTCACACTAAGCTATAGTGCTAAATGACGGATTTGGACTTTGGGTAAATACAAATAATTTCCCCAAAATCTCCTATAAGTACACAGAAGCAAATTATGTGATTTTCACACACCCTTACAAAATACCTGCCTACAGGCTTTAGCACAGTTTATAAGTATCTACCGTTAAAAGCCTATAACCTTTAACACATGCTTTTCACAATAAATAAGGCCCACCTACTTGCTTTGTCATAACTTTTCATTATAAACAGATCACTCTTAAGGAATCTAGCATAACCTTTCTCAGTGAAACAATAAGACCTTCAGCCTTTACCATTGGCTTGGCACTATAACCAACACAGGCCTACTAAAGTGCACATTAATTGTCAACCGGCATGCATTTTGTTATAAAATTACATATGTACAGAATTTCAGTTGACAAAACAAAATAGAGCCCCACTCAATAGAGCCTAACAAGAATCATCACAGTGAACATCTTCTGCTCCCAGGATTTGTCAGATTGTGTGACCAATACCAAAACATTTGTCTACTATGGTAATCTGTGAGATTTCATGTAACTAACCTTTAAGTGGCAGCCATACTCAGTGGATGGTGGCTGCTGGGCTTGTCCCGCTGCAGGGCAGCCAACTCTCAATGCGCAAAGATTCCTGTGGGATTTAGCCACAGGGCCTGGCCTGCCCAAACACCCTGGGGGGTGCCAATCCCCCACTGTGCACAGGCGGCTCCTCCGCTAAGGCGGAGGAGTGTTGCCCCACTGGGCAAAAAGGAAAAATAAAAATGACAATAACGTATTGTTATTGTCATTTTATTTTTCCTATTGCATGTAGTCAGCAGCCTGTGTGAGGTGGCGCTGGCTAGAGCAGGGGAGGAGTGGTGTGCACTCTCAAAGTGCACATGAACTTTTTGGCTGGCCCTCTTGGGCCAACCGAACAGTTCATGCGCACTTTGCATGTTCCTACCAGGCTGCATTACACAGCCTGGTCAGAAACCTGCACAGGCTCCCTGTTCCAGTCTGAGCGCCGATCCGCGGCGCTCAGACCAATCACAACGCAGCGTTGCGATTGGCTCAGGGGAGCCTGTGTGCCGGGTTCTTCCTGCTGCCGCAGGACTGCAGAAAGGAACAGGAGGCAGAGGAGGCGGAGGCTGGCCGGCTGTTCCGAGGTTTTCTTTTGTTAATTAAACCCCCGCCCCACCACCCTCATCCCGTAGCAGCTGCTACTGCCTGCACAGGTTAAAGTGGCGGCCCCGGGTTGACTGCAGGGTTTCACATTCGCCTGTGTGCAGCGGGAGTTGGCCGCAGGTTCTACCTCAACACCATGGGTGCCAAACCCCTCAGAGGGCACCCAATCCAGGCTGTGCACAGCCAAAGGTCTTACGCAGTGGGGGTTGGGTACAGGCCAGGCCTGTGACAAGACCCTGCACCCATAACATGGCTATAAATGGCCTTTCCTGTGGGCTCCCACACATGGGCCTGCGGATCAAGATGTATCTGTCGGGCATGGCTGAAACCAGTGGGTGGGGTGCTCCCTGTCGCTGTCTCACGGGCTGAGAGGGCTCGTTACCTCAAGCAAGTAATTGGCTGGAAGTCCAGATAAGAGTCACATGACATGTTTTCTACCGGGCGGTAGACACTGTGCTTGTGGCTACAATTTCCCAGCAAGGGATTCCAGTGCAGGCAAGTTGAAGAAATGCCGAGACATGGTAGGACTGAGACTGGATTGATGGACGGAGACAGGGAACGTAGGGGAGAGCACTCAAATGATTTTAGGATGAGGCATTGATGGCAGTGAATGTGGACACGGCTCGGTTTGGTTTATAAAGGCCTTCTAGCTAACCAGGTGTGTTTTTCACTGGTTAAAACTTAGGGGTTTGAGGACATTTTGAACATGGTCTGGCACATTTTTGATGGGACTTTCTGCAATTGGTTTGTACTGGGCTGACGCTCAGTCTTACTGCAGGGTGAAATATTCCTTGGCTGTCTGCATGGTGAAGCACTGTAGAGGTATTACGCTGCAACAGAAGGATATGGCAAAGACTGCAGCTGCTGACTTTGATCTGTAGCATAGCAAACAAAGAACCTGCATACTCAGCACAATGCTCCTCAGAAAAATAAGCAGCCTGTGGTAAATATTGATTCCAGAAGACTGTCTGGTTTGCCTGGTCAGATAGAAGCTTGTTTGAACACCATAACCAAGTCTATGACCAACAAGAAACTACCCAAAGTTTCTTGGTACAATATGCATTCGCCCAGCCAGGAAAATTCCCCTAGTGCCAGTTCCTCTATGAATTCTACTCCAGTCCCCCAATGACAGTGTTGTTGCAGGGATTCTGCACATACACAGAACTATGCGCAGGAAAATAGAACCTCGGTGTATAGGGGCTAAGGCTTCCCACCACCTTAGTGCCCACGAACACAGGACCGACTAGCTATAGTGTCTCACTCGCTCTCCTACACACTCATGAAAAAGCAAATGATTAGACACCCCAGAACACTCCCAGATCTCTCAGGAATTGCGGTAACAAGACACACCTTTTCACTCACACTCTCGTACCTGTCCACAATAAGAACTGACTGAAACACAAATATAGTTTAACATGTTTATTTCAACTATCGTGTTCTAAAACCCAGTATAAGAGCCACAACCAGCAGCAAAATGCATAATATCAATACAAATAGCTTTGCAGCAAGGCCATATATCATAAAGGGAGATGTCATCATATAAAGACAGTGGAGAAAGGACTATAAGGCCTAACCACCCTCCCCTTGGTAAGAAGAAGTATTATTATATAATAAAAGATCTCTGGGCTTTGTCAGCAGACCCCATACCTTAGTGCCTAGATGGTATATCTACATCATAGGAACCGCATGGCTCTTGTCCCTGGAAAGCTCCCTCTCCAAGTGTGTTTTACCTAAACATGCATCCCCATAATATCAAAGCATGAGTTTCCAGCAGCAGCTGTGTTAGCATGTTTTGTCTAGGTGCTAGGGACTGACCAGAACAGAATAACAAGGGGCATTGTTTATCGATCTTGCTCACAGTGTTCAGACTAAACTCCAGGAACAGGCAGAGAAAGAACAGAGCAGGCGGTTCTCAAGTGAAAGGCACAAACAGAGTCTTGCAAAAACAAAGCCATGTAGTAACGTGCGCAAAAGCAGCATCATGGTTGCTGGGCTCATGCTAACTTAGCGATGTTGACAATGTCCCTATCGGCCACGTGACACCCTCCCCTTGGCCAGGTCGTAGCCTATAGAGAAAACAGAACGCAACTGTAAGCAGAATCAAAATGCTTGGAAAAAGGGCCAAATTGGAAAATGTTTTTAAGGCGAGTCCCAAAAATTCATCATATTACGTGTACCGTGGAATGCAAGTTGTTCCAAAAGGTCATCCCTGTCGTTCATAGCAAAGAGGGACGCCATCCAGTTGAGCAGTTTGAACGAGCAAACGTGCTCCTCATAATCCAAGGCCTCCAGGAGCATATCCAGGCAACTTGCGTGATACTCCATGAAACTCCGTTGCAAGAGGCGCTGTGCAGCCTCACAAGTATTCCAGTCTGCCAACACTCCAAGTGCAGTCGCACGCATCAAACGGCCGTCCCCACAACAGGCCTGGTCATGGGCCAGTAATGGACCCATTAACAGATCATAATCCGGGTCAGTGCCGGACGCATTGGAGAGGCATATATCCAAGGCCCAATAGAAAGGGCACCGTCGGAAATAGAACACAGATTGCACGCAAGTGAAGTAGTCGAAGCGAAAAGTCCATAACTCACACCAAGCGTCGCTAATGGCAAACATCCAAATAGTTGCCGTATTCGGTCACGGTACAGTTGCATTTGGCCGGGTCTGCGCAGTACCACAAGATGGGCAGCCATTGCGTAACAGGAGCAGAAGTACCAGCACGCCGCACACCAGCAAGAGGATCAATGTAAATCCTCCGAACACGCTGGAAAAAATAGAATGAATAAAGGCTGGTATTACTCCAAAAATCATCTGAAAAGAGGACACATGGCCGGATCCCACTAGTTTAAAAAAATGAGCAAGGCCTTCAATATCAGACGCATTAAATATCTAGTGTATTAATTCTCCAAAATAGAGTGGGAGATTGGTGTTTAGTAGTGAGTGTATCTCACTTGCGGTTCTCGCCACCTGCAATTCGAAGGTCTCTGTGAGAGCCACTTCTTGTTGAAACAATAGCGCTTTGAATCTGCTTAGTTTATTGAAATCTGTTTTCAAAGTTGGAATGGAAGGCCAAAGCGAACTATCTACAATCCCGTGCTGGGGTGGAAAGAGGACATTGCTGCAGCAAGTAACACGCTGCGAAACCGTTACTACATACGGGATGCTGGCCCGTAAGCCACAGCAGTTGTGGTTATTCAAAATAAGATAACTGCCATTTGAAAGCAAAGTGAGCGCTGGAATAATAGCTGGGACTGGCGTTCCTTTAAAAAAACAAGCCAGATTAGGTGCAGACAAGCTACAGGCGCCGTGCAACTTAACCTGTTTACAAACTAGAGAATGTCCTACCGTGGAATCACAATCCTCCCCTGTTAGGAAAACCTCCATATCCGCGCGTTGACATTTGTAGGTGAAAGGCAAGGGCCACAATTCATGGATAAAAACACTTCCTAGGGGCTCAAAGCGGCCAACCGGGAAGTGTTTCATACAAGATGTGAATTGAAATAGTGAGAAGGGCAGTGAAATAACTCCATGTACCAACCACACAGCTGAATCCGTGTCAGCGACAGAAAAAGGCAACTGTTCTAGTTGTTCTTTATGTAACAGTGTGTAAGTTGCATCTTTCATGGACATAAATTTCTATCATTCAAATTAAATGGTAAAAACAGTGCAGAAGCATTCAAATATTCCCATTGAACTTTTCCCATTTTGAGCGTTTGTAACGTCCATACAAATTGCATTACAGAGCGTAACTGATTCTGACCATGATACAACACAGACACATCATTCTGCACAATATCAATAACGGAGGACACAATACTATCTAAGGTGTAAACAGGGGAAGATAATCAATGCTGTTATCTACTACTGCAAGGACTTTTTCCAAATTAGCTTGGTCAATTTGGCGCAGACGCACCACAGCCTCCACCTGCGACAGTTTCCACAATTCATAACATGCTTCGCAAACAAATCGTATTGATCTAGGTGACCGTGGCCCCAAAATAAAATCAGCCGAATCGATGTCACCCGACAAAAGTGACAGGTGGTGTTTCACAGATGACAGCGTGGAGTGTCCCAACCATTGCTGACACAATTTCCCCACCGAATACGTGGTGACTGAATGTGGGAAATGTGGATCAGGTCTAGTTTGTGTAAAACCTGTCGGTGCATTAGGAAAACACAGTTGACATGCATTGGAACTTGTTGGCCACAACAACCACCCCAAGGGGTCGATGTCTGAAACATTTATACTACCATTTCTGAACAGGGCAAGCAGTACATCAATAGAATGATTTTTGTGTTTATGCCATGTATCGTACTCAGCCAATGAAGGAAGGGAAGGAACATTCAGGTTTTTGGCTGTAGCCAAACCAAAACAAGTAGTCTGCTGCACCGTGACATTTAAAAACAATATTTGAGTTGGAATCAGACACGCACGATGCAGAGCTTCAGCACCTTGGACCTGCCAATCTTTAGTGCCCCAAATGAATTTCAAATCAATGGTATCTTTACATTGTTCGCAACCATGTAAAGCCAAATCAGTCCTAAAGGAATTAGAATAAATCAATTTAGTGTGAGTCAACATGAATTTAGATTGAGATGGCAATTTTAACCTATAGAAATAGGACTCCGGATTGGACGTATTATAATCGGAGAAGTATGTGAACTTACTCCGTAGAGTATTAGAACTCCCTGTAAAGGAGTCAGACAATGTTCCCACTGAGTAAAATTAAAATCGGTCATAACGTGTTCGTTTTATGCAAGAAATGATGGCCATAATGTTGGTAACAGAATAAATCCGCATAATTGAATTCAAATACAAATCTTCAGCATCAAAAGTATCCTAATATTTTAAATCAGAAAACAATGAATAAACTGCCTAAACATCCCAGTTATCTGAGTGTATGTCCTGTGATACCACATCTCTTAGTGAAACGCGGAATACGTATGGAATGTTCAGGACCTCCGTCAGACCATGGATATCGAATGCGACTTTATCCCAAATGATGCCATCTGCAACAGGGAAGGCCGAAATGTTCACGAGGGCTTGATCACGTTTCATGATATGGGACGATGTATGGGGAGCCAGAACTCCATCAACCAACTTCACAGCAGAGCTTTCCGGCAAGTAATGGCCATTGATGAGCAAGAAGAACACTGTCACAAACCCAATCCACATGAAAAGGAAGATAAGCATGAGCACCATCCAGATGTATGTCCAGGGTGGGACCAGGTAAGTCTTTTTGAACCAGGTAATGAAACGACTGGTACGCATCGGTGGAGTTGAAACAGACGAGGACGAAGAAGATGAATCGTAAGAAAAACTTGTACGATCCATGTAATAACCGCTTGCTCCCAAGCGCAACATTGGAGGCTGTGCAGATTCAGACAGACGATGTATAGTACTGTCAGGAACGTCAATGAGGACCTCAACAGGTGGGGAATCATACTTGACGTACGCATTTGAGGAAGATGAAGGTACAACAGGCACGAAGTCAAGTGAAGTTTCCATCTCCCTCTCCATAACGCGGGTACTTGTAGAAGAAGTTGAAGCCATCGTATTAAGCGAAATAGCTTGGCTTGGAATACTGGGAGTCACACTATTCAGTATCGGCCATATGGTGTAGCTTGACATTGTCAATAGAAATAAATCTGTTTTCCTTGCGGCCAGGCAAAGGAGGTAAGATTACTGTACGGGTACCCTTCAATCCAATAACTGGCACAGGTGCACGATTGGAAGGACCAAATTCTTTTTTGTTCTCTAGTTTTTCTCGTACCAGATCACCAATTTTAGGAAGCCAGCCGGCAACAGGAATTAGCATTGCTGTTTCAGTGGGCGAGGGTGAATGTTCATTAGCCAGTGTGTCACGGGGCTTTTGTAGTTCCTGCAACATAGTAGAATGGTTATCTATGTCAAACGTTGCGGCAGCCGCCACAACGTCTAGACCATCAAGGTCTGGCACAAACATTTTATTGCCAAAGAGCATTTCGTATGGGGTCCGCCCACCCAGAGATCTTCCTGGGAGATTATTTAGTGCACGTTGAACCCCATACAAATGAGTCAGCCAACCCATGCCAGTACCTAAGACTCTAGCTGTCAAAGATTGCTTTAAGTCACTGTTCATTCGCTCCACTATAGAATTGCCCTCAGGCCTGTATGGAGACGAAAACTGCAACAGCACCCCCAAAGACCTCATTGCATCTGTGTACTCCTTAGAGGCAAACGCAGGACCTTGGTCCGAATGGAAGGTGCCACAGGCAAAAGTCCCGACAAAGACACGCAAATCTCTAATGACATTTTGAGCGTCAGCACAGTGTTGTGGCCAAACCCAAGGAAATCTAGTGCACAAATCAACTGCAACTAAAATATGTTTATATGCAGTGTCGGAAGTCAAAGGACCGCAGTGATCTAGATAAATACAATCAAACGGTCGATTAGAAATATATAACTGAGTATATGGCGGACGCGCAACCTTAGACGGTTTAATCTGTTGACAAATGTCACAAGAAAGTACATTATCACGTGTTTGTTTGTATAAACCATGCCACCAATAACATTGTTGTAAAATAGAAACTGTTGCAGATACTCCGGCATGCGCAGACGCCATGCCTTCATGTGCAGCTATGATTACAAGAAGTCTGCGGTCCTTGTTGGGAATCAGCCAATCCCCTACGGACGGTATGTTAGCAAATGGGGCTTGCTCAGGGGACAAATGATAAGAATACTTAGAAGGAAAACCTTGTGGGAAGTCTGTCCCACCCTTCGTAGCAGCAATCGGCGCAAGAATATCATTATCAATCTTAGTCATGGACCTAGTAACTGCTGCTACTGAACATGTGGCTACTGCAGATATGGCTGCCTCATCAGCCAAAGAATTATCAACAGCATGTGTTCCCACACGCTGATGGCCAAGAGTATGGATAACCTGTGTGAGCTGCAAACGTTCTTTAAGTTCCCCACTCGGACCCAAAGCATTTTATGTTTTATTGCGCTACCTTTAGTGTCTCGATAATCATTCTGATACCAAAAGAACAAATTATCATTGAAAGCCTGCACACAGTAGTAAGAATCACACACAACAAGAGTGTTCATATCAGGATCTGCGAATTCTATAGTTCAAATCAAAGCACGCAGCTCTGTCAATTGTGCCGTACAGTCTCCAAGTGCCTGTGTATGGACTGTAGAAGACTTAAATTCACCATTTACAATTGAGCCAGCCACAATAGCACAAGCCGCGGAATAAGCATGCTTGGACCCAATGGCTGGTTGAGCAGATCCGTCGGTATAGATAATACATTTGTACTGATCCAAAGGAAGCAATGACAACGGAGGAGGATGAACATGTTCGTATTGCAAAAACTCCTGTGTCTGCAATAAGGGATCAAAGATAAACGTGACATCAGCCGATTTCAAAGAACTCGCCCATTGTATCCAATGTGGATGCAGAGCTTTAGAATTCGGTACACTCGCCTTCGACACTGCTTCTAGAGTAGGTATAGGCGAAACCATAAGAATGCGTTTTCCCTGCACCAGAGAGCGTTCTTTCAGAATCGCCATCTGGACGGCTGTCAAAATTTTCTCAACCGTGGAAAACCGCATTTCTGCCCATGTGTACAAATGCGATTTATATGCTATTTGTACTGTGTCACCTTTATTGAATGTCAAGTAAGTGAAACATACTGTCCCTGGCACAATTCTTATGACCAAGTTCGTAGAATTATCACGGGTTAGCAAGAAGTTAGTCGCAAGCAGATCAGATTGCAAAGACCGAAGAATCATGGTATGTTCCGAAAGCCAGCTGGCAGACGAAAAGGAGGGTTGTATCAACGCATAAAGTGGTTTGATATGCTGGGCAAAATCAGGAATATAAGTCCTCCCGAAATTCAAAAATCCCAGCAAAGATTGTAATGTTTTCAATGTAGACGGAGGCTGCAATTGTGCACACTTCTCCAGAAAGTGCGGGGGCTAACCCACTACCTTCATTGTTGAGCTTGTACCCCAAAAAGAGTACCGCCAAACAAGCGATGTGTGACTTGGCAAAATTAAATTTATAACCCAAGTCAGCAAAAGATAGAATGATGCGGTCCACATGCACAAGATGCAGGATCAAATTGTCATCTGTCAGATAAATGTCATTGACTTATGAGAATACATCAGGGTCAATGTCGTGTAATAGCGACACAACACGTGCAGCAAAAGCCCCGGGACTATTCTTATAGCCCATAGGCAAACGTGTAAAGTGCTTCTGATTGCCGACCGCAGTAAATGGGGTCAAGTCACGGCTACCAGGAGCCAAATTGTGACTATAAAAACCATTGGAAATATCCAGTGTTGTTTTGTATTTTTTGCGAACAATATTATTCACTAACGCACAGCTGTGTGTGTTTTGTATGGCAAATGTATGAACATGACTGTTTAAATGTCTGTACTCCAAAACTATACGATACGAACCGTCCGGTTTCGATATCGGAAAAAGAGGATTATTCATAGACGAAAGACAGGTTTCAATGACACCCTGGTATTCTAACTGGACCAAAATTTCACTTACGGATGCTTTTGCTTCACACCTGATTGGATATTGAGCCTGCGGCTGTGGCATAGAACGTAAAGGTATTTCGTGTGCTTGCGAATCGCTATCCCAGGCCACCTGATTACGGTACACAGCCAGTGCTAAGGCCAAAGCCCATTCCGAAGCGTAAGCAAGTTTAGTCTCTTCAGGGACGTAACGGAAAAAACTCAGGAGTATCACGTCTTCCCCTCGGGAAGAAGACAAAACAAATGGAGGAGGCCAATCCGTCTCCGCCAACAAAATGTCATATGAGGAGGTAAGGTTGTCCCAAAAGACTCCCTTAATGGTTCTTTTAATATCTCCTTCAATTTGGAGGACTATCTCATAAAGCCTATCGGGGGGGTGCAACTCGTGTATCGGCTGTTTCCACTGTAATGAAAGTATCAGTTGCTCTCGCCTCCAGACAAGGATGGAGTGCCTCCCGCACTATGGTAACTTACGCCGCTCTGTCGAGGAGTGTCACCGTCTGAGGCATACTTTGCTGTCAAAGCGCCAACTTTCTTCTTTTGAATTGCGGCTCGAAAAGGAGGCAGCCCCTCCGGTTTGGCTTTAATATCACACTGGCGCGGCGGATCACGTCTCTGTTGAGTGGTCTCAACTTGTCTGCGATCCTGGCATTCTCCACCACCGAACTGTGAATCCGATGTGCCCTGTAAAGAACGAGGAGAGCGCTGATCAGGAACTTGAAACCTCTCCGGTGTCTTAATTTTAGAGTGGTCACGCAAATCATATCTACGCTCAGAAGCTTCAGGTGTCGGTGAACCAGCATGCGAACCTTGCTTCTGCTGTTGCTGCCGCTGATTTCTATTCCATGTCTTTTTAGTAAAGACAGGACGCCCCTCCTTTTCAGGTTGGGTCTTTTGTTGCGTTTGTGTAAAAAACTTAATTCCCAAATTATTGCACCCTAAGGATTTATATACTTTAGCAATAATCTTTGGCAATTCGCGTTGTTTATCGACGTCAGCAACCGCCTCTAGGCGCTGACTCACTTGTAAGCTAACTGCTTCTCCCTTTACGTTAGCAAGAATCATATCAGAAACTATAGGTAACACCCCCACCAATCTCATTCCCAACTCCAGGGCAGCCTTTGCCCCGTGTTCCTCTTGAACCTTTTTAAGTACTGATGGAAGAACGGTCATGGAGTGGGTGCCAAAACACAGCGAATATACCGCCACAAACACTTTCCCCCAGGAGGTGCAATCAGCCAGATTGGGAATAAGTCCTTTAGGTAAACTCATGGTAAGGATCCTGTGTTTCTCCACAGGCGAAGTATGTGGAAAGACATCTTCGACTTGCTCAAATTTTTCTGCAAGCCAGTAAGGGAAATCATCCCTATTCTGGGGACATTTACCCATCACCGAATTAATCATGATGGGACTAATAACAAGACCACCACCATGTCCAGGTGGTTGAGTAGCAGCTCCAGGCGGAGCAACCTGAATATTACGTGACATAAACTGTATTACAGCTCTATTTATATGTATCAACGATGTATGCAATTGTCTCAGCTCTGCGATAGGACCCTTATGGCAATTTGGATGGGGTGTAAAGCCAGCCAAAACGGGCCACATGGCCCCATCGACTGATAAGGGGCCTAAAAGGACCACAGAAACAGGGTGAGGAAGGGCACCATTAAACCAGATCGTATGCTGCCAAGCTGTCAAAGGAACTTCAAGTAATCGATAAGGACGATAATCCCACGGGACCACGGAGGCAGTATATTCGTGAAACAAATTATAATTTTCATCCACTGCCGGAAAGGTAACCCAAGAGTAGAAAACCTCGAAGCGGTATGCTGCATCCGCCTCTGCAACAAAAATAAAATCAGCCCCTCTATTAGCGACTGCATGTTGAGCCAAGTAAACTGTGACCGCAGCGTGGTTAGGCGCTGCAATAGCGACCGCCATTAGAAGAGCGTTAAGAGTAACAAAGGAACGGTAGTGCACAATCGGGCCAATATAGAAAGAAGAACCTTTTAAAATTCAAGCTTGATAAACCTATATTTCTCAAATACAGGAGGCTAAGCCCTCACACCACGGACGTCTCCGGAACTGGTGAGAGGGTTTGTGGACAAGCACAAGCGCTACTCAGGAGCCCTGCGAATAAGTTCCAGACCAAACGTTGGTGGCGCCATCTTGCAGGGATTATGCACATATACAGAACTATGTGCAGGAAAATGGGACTTCGGTGTATAGGGGCTAAGCCTTCCCACCACCTTAGTGCCCACGAACCCAGGACCGACTAGCTATAGTGTCTCACTCGCTCTCCTACACACTTATGAAGAAGCAAATGATTAGACACCCCAGAACACAACACTCCCGGATCTCTCAGGAATCGCAGTAACAAGACACACCTTTTCGCTCACACTCTCGTACCTGTCCACAGTAAGAACTGACTGAAACACGATCATAGTTTAACATGTTTATTTCAACTATTGTGTTCTAAAACGCAGTATACGAGCCACAACCTGCAGCAAAATGAAAATATCAATACAGATAGCATTGCAGCAAGGCCATATATCCAGGGCACAAGTCCTAAAAAAGAAGTGGGGGGACAAACCTAGTTAGGCAGTATGCAAGTGACATCACGGCGTGCAACATCACGGCGCGCGACTTCACAGCACGCGACATCACGGCGTGAGACATTTCACGTGGCATCACAGGAATTGACATCATAGAAAGTGGCATCACAAGCCACGACTTTACAGGAAGTGGCATCACAAGAAGTGACATCAGATCTAAAGCCCTCACATATATGTTTAGCAGGTCTATCATGCGTACGTTTGAGCATCTTGTGAGGATAATAGCACAGTGAGCTATGGAAGATGATATGTGACTTCTACACCTTGCAATCCCTGAGTTTTATGTAACACATCCTGTACATTCATTTACAAACTTATATAATGTATTGTACATGTAATATGCAAGTGTTGATGTAAAGCGCTATGACACCCTGCATTGGGATGAGTAGGGCTATACAAGAAAAAATAGTGGTACCTAAATTATTTCAATGCCTCCTCAGGTGTAGTAAGCTCTATATAAATGCAATTTGCTTTGTGTAAATACTGGGAAAGACCAACACATCTGACATTCTTACAGTGCATGCATATCTGCTAAACAGGGACTGAACAAAGTGAAAAGCTGCCTGTCTTAAGTATGTGTGAAGTGCTAACAAGTGTGAGCCTTTGTTTCCCCTCCGCTTCATTTGCATCAGGTGTGAGGCTCCTGACTGCTCCCAGCCAAGAGACTGGCCCCACATGCACGTTATTGCTTGTTGCAGATGGAAAGCAGACAACGTGCAGGCTCTGCTGAAAGTGTCCTGGTGTTTGGAAATTACACCGGGATGAGTTCAGCACATTATTCAGTGGGACCCAAATTCTTGGCAGGGTGGACAGTGTTCACCCTGTGAAAATTGTGGGTGGACGCCGTCCACCCGCGTGTACACCCGTCTCGTGCCCTGCATATATCATAAAGGGAGATGTCATCATATAAAGACAGTGGAGAAAGGACTATAAGGCCTAACCACCCTCCCCTTGGTAAGAAGAAGTATTTTTATATAATAGTAGATTTCTGGGCTTTGTCAGCGGACCCCATACCATAGTGCCATGATGGTATATCTACATCATAGGAACCGCATGGCTCTTCTCCCTGGAAAGCTCCCTCTCCAAGTGTGTGTTACCTAAACATGCATCCCCATAATATCAAAGCACGAGTTTCCAGCAGCAGCTGTGTTAGCATGTTTTCTCTAGTTGCTCGGGACTGACCAGAAAAGAATAACAAGGGGCATTGTTTATCGACCTTGCTCACAGTGTTCAGACTAAACTCCAGGAACAGGCAGAGAACGAACAAAGCAGGCGGTTCTCATGTGAAAGGCATAAACAGAGTCTTGCAAAAACAAAGCCATGTAGTAGCGTGCGCAAAAGCTGCATCATGGTTGCTGGGCTCATGCTAACTTAGCGATGTCGACAATGTCCCTATCGGCCACGTGACAGTGTAACACCCACAAACCAGGATAATCCACGGTTAGACACAAGGGGCATTGAGGAGAGAGGTCAAGCCCCGGATCAAACACCAGGTTTGGGGTTTTAAGATATTCAGGCGGAAGTTCTAGAAGAAAGCAGAGCATATCCTCTTTTTGATAAGCTTCAGCACACTGAGCTTATGAACAAAGATAAAGATATAGACCTGGGGACAGTACGCACATCTTATATTAATACTGCTACCATGTTCACAAGGAATACCAAAGTACAAAGTGAGTTGCAGGACCTAGTACACCAGACCAATCAGACCGTGTTGACCAGCTCTATGCCTTCTGAGACATCGATGGATTCCATCAGCTTCTAAAAATGTGAGTCTCCTCGGAGCTCCTTAAAAACTCTGCCACCACTCCCCCACCTCTTCATCAGCTGTTCAAGACAATTTTGCAGGAGATTAGAGAATTTAAGACCCCCTCAAGATCAGAAATTGCCAACTTTGCAAACTCAGCTATCTGGCATTGAGAATAAACTCTCACTCATTGGTTAAAGACTCTCTGAGGCAGAACGGACCTCTAGGATCAGCAATGGCAGTTTCAGAAAAATCCTGAACATTTTGAAAAATAAATTAACCCCTCAAAGGAAAAGCAAGAAGAAATGGAAAATCATTCACACCATTCCAATATAAGGTTTATTGGGATTCCAGAAAAAGCAGAAATCCCAGGTGGTATGATTCTGTTAATCGAGAGGCTAATACAAAAGCACATTATGTCCAATTTCACCGCAGATCTCACAATTACGAGAGCCCACCGAGTCCCAGGACAAATTCACAATTCACAATCGAGATAACTTCAGTTTGTGTGAACTTTCAGTCTACCGGATAAAAGAACATTGATATTGATCAAGGCAATATAACAGAAATCTTTTGATTCTCCAGCGGAGTTGTCTTTTCAGGGCTTTCCAGACATGACTGTGTCGACTCTCAGCAATTCAGATACGTTTTAAGACATGGAAAAAATGGGCAATTGTCCCCCCCCCCGAAAGCTATCTTTCTTTCTATCTTACATCTATGTCACCATCTTAACATTTAGCATTCAATATTTCTTGGCATCATGGGTCTTGAATAAGCAGAAAATGGGTAATAAAATGAAAACGTTGTCCTGGACAAGGCCCCCTAAAGTATATCTTGCCCAAGGCCCACTAAATTCCTAAGCTGACACTGTTCAGCAAAGAAACAACGTCTGAGAGGAACCAGCAACTTCAGGACAACTGCATGCATACGTGCATGATCATGTCAGGAGGTATGCCAGGGTGTATGGCTTAATGCTTAAGTCCCGGTGGGCAAGGAGGAGTGATATTCCAAACCTAGGTCCATTGAAGGGAAGGAAGGACTGCAGGCCGTTGTTGAGTGTCATTGATTTCTGGTGTGATGTTTTGTATATGTAGAGGTGTACAGTGCGTTATGGCAACCCCACCAGCAGTCCCAGAACTTTCACATAGATTGGTGATGACGGCAGACATTTTTGATATCTGAGTATAACTACAATGTTGCCGAAACCTGGACTTTGCTACGTAAATTGGGAATATCTTTACACCAGCAAAGCCCCTTCCTTTGGAGTTTTTGGGAAGATTATTTGCGAATAGAGAGGATTCTCTGTGATTTTTTTTATAACGACTGTGAAGATTGTTTGCATTTCACTTGGGGTTAATCTTGTGCTAGAATAGGAGTAATTCTCAAGACAAGACAACATACACATGATATGAATTTATGATTACACATAAAGCAATCATTGTACTAAAAAGGGAACTATAATTGCTAAGAAAGGATCAGTTTGCTTATGCTTGTTAATTACCTTTGCAGTGTGACAAGAATGCAAACTAAACTCATCTTCTACAGAGAGTGCATAGTCACAAAGGTAGGTAATTTGCTAACAGGAAGAGGTGTTGATGAACATATATGTAGGATAATCATCTCTTGTAAGGTTTTAGTTTCATGAATTACACGTTTCACATCAAAGCACTGAGAGCTGGGTACACAAAGCTTCAGGCATGGTGGATCTATTCACTGTTAAAGTTAAAGCCAGGACATTCATAGCAGGATGGTAATATACATCTTATTGCATTTAGATGCCCACTTAGCCCTGCAGAGATTAGTGCCAGCAGAAGGGACATGTGGTTGTGTCCAGAGTCTTGTTTTTCTACTAATCCCGTTACTTATTTCTACTAGTGGCCCTTATATTCCTTTTCTATGTGGTCATTGGTGGAGGCAGTGAGAGACAGAAGAGTGTATCGCTCCCATTGGATCCAGAGTACAAGGTTAGTGCTTTCCAACAGGGCCTAATTTTTACCTAATGTTTTACTCTGTCCTACTCAGAAAATTGTTATTTGGAAATTTCTTTTTTGATGAGCTGTGAGAAAGTGCCCTCTTTCTTGCATGGTATGCCCCCACTTTTTGCTGAATTGCTGATGTGCTTTGACTGAGTGTGCCCTGGGCTCCTGCCAATCAGGTACCCAGGGCCTGTGTTCCTTCCCTAAAACTGCATTGAAGCCTAAACCCAATTGGCATCTCTGGCCACAGGTAAGCCCCTGGTAAATGGTACCACAGGTACCCAGGGCACTGTGACCAGAGAAGGCCCCTATGGGCTGCAGCACTTATTGTGCCACCCTTAGAGGCCCTGTACCCTGACACACACACACTGCCTTTCCAGGCTGCGTGTCTTGGTGCAGAACAAAGTGAAGAGTTGACATGGCACACACCCCTGTGTGCCATGCCCACAAACCACTGCCCTGGCATCCATCAGTCACCCCTCTAGCTGGGTGCCCTATGCCAGTGGTGAGGGTACAGGTGCATGAGCCCTGTACCCCTACAGTACCCAGGTCCATTTCTGGGCACTGTAAGTGCAGTGCTGCCATTAAGAGTATATGGTGCTGGGAGCTTGTCATCACGAACTCCACAGCACCATAACGGCTGCACTGAAGACTGAGAAGTTTGGTATCAAACTTCTCAGCACATTAAACCCACACTGATGCCAGTGTGGGATTTAATGTAAAATGCACGAAAGAGGGCATCTTAGAGATGCCCCCTGAAACTCGACAAACTCCCAGTGACCTGACTGAGTGGCTGCCGAGGCTGCCACCACCAGACTTGTTTCTGGACTCCTGGGTCGAGAGCTTGCTGCCTCGGGGCCTGAAACAATGCACATCCTGGGACGAGGTGCCAAGCCTCCTCCCCCAGGATGGGCAGGGTTCACGAAGGAGAAGCTTCAAAGGCATACCGCCTTTGTGAGCCTCTCCAGACCACTTGCTGTACTCAGCAACTGGTCCCCACTGGTTCTACCCCCCACTTTGGGCGGGAGATCCAGTGGGAAAAACAAAGTGAGGAAGAGAGGTGTGCCCACCTCTGCCAACTCCACCCCTAAGGTGGGGGAGGCGAGGTGAAGCACAACCTCGAGTCCCCGCCATCTTGAGGATGGGGGACCCAGCCAACCAAGGACAGGCTTCTGCCCCCCACCCACTGGAGAGTGGCAGAATAGGGGGTGTACCCACCCCAGGGAAGGGACCCATTGGTCCCTGCCCTTTACCTACCTGTAACGCCCCTAAATTTAGTATTTAGGGGCACCCTGAACCTTCCTTCCTCAGATCCAGCAACTACAAGAAAAAGAAGAGAAGAAGAAGGATGAGAAGCCGTACAAAGCTAACAAGAGGATGACGCCCACTGACTTGGCCCCAGCCCTACAGGCCTGTCTCCCCTCGAACCTGCTCCTGCAAAACCCCGGCGTGTCCAGCGGCCAGCAACCTCAAAACCCCGGAGGACCTGCCTGCCTTCACTTTCCAAGCTGTTTCTCCAGTGAACACCGGACGTGTTTGAACTGCAGCTTCTGGTGCCAGCCAGGAACCGCGAATCTCGCACACTCTGCACCCGCCGAATCCGGCCCGAGCTCGATTGGGCAAATACCCTGAGGAGGTCCCCCCGGCGATCCTGACCCGAGATCCAGTGACCCCTGACCTGCCTCAAGCCTCCTGATGACGCCTGCAGCCTCAATCCAGAGGACCCCCCTACCGCGACCAGGGCGGGTAAGAAAATCCGACGTCCCAAGGCACCCCTGCACCCGACGCCCCACGGCCTTGTGTGCCCAACCCAGCGGTGCCTAACCAACCCTCTACATCCCAACTTACCCCTCGAAGTGGTGGTAGCTCCTGGAAGATCCTCGTCCCCGAGCCTGCAGTGTTTCTTTGTCCCGGAGAATCTCCATTGAAATCAACAGGGCACCCGACCTCAAAACAGCACCCTGCACCCGGCCACCCTAGAGCCGCTGAGGGTGCCCCTTTGGTGCTAACTTGGTCCCCAACGTGCCCTGAGCTTAACCCTAGGAGCTTTGCTCCCACAACCTCGTGGCCTGCTTGCCAGCAGCCACCAACCGGAGTCCCCCTATCCTCCCATAGGATAACATTGGGCCTCCACACTCTGCACCCGGCCGCCCTAGTGCCGCTGAGGGTGCAACAACAGTGCATCACTGACCCTGGGGGACCCCTGAGTCTAACCCCAGAACCCTAACTTAAAAGACCGATTACTTACCTCGAAACCGATAACTCATTTTTCCTCATAGGATAACATTGACACTTTTTCTTCCAAAAAGTTTCAAAGTGTCGACTTTTGAAAACTACAAATATTCCTTAAAAATCAGCCAATAACAAAAACGCATTTTCTCAACTGTTTTCAGGAAATGTCCCAGTGCTGAATCTAGGATCCAGCACTGAGTAAGAAAAAGTATCGATAACCTAACTTACCTGCTAAGTGAATTTCCTCCCATAGGATAACATTGGTGATTCTATGTGAAAAAGTTTCTAAGTGTCAACTTTTGAAATGCAATAATATTCTTTAAAAATCGTACCTTTAACAAAAACGCATTTACTCACCTGTTTTCAGGAAATGTCCCAGGGTTGAATCTAGGATCCAGTCCTGTGTTAGCAAAAGTAATCTGAAAAGTAATTAACTGCATTTTACTTAAAAAGCCCATTCAATTGAATGTACTATACCTGCAATGTGTTGCAAACTGCTTACTTAAAACTGTAAACAAAACCAGTACAAGTTACACTGCAATTTTGAACTGTGTTCATACAAGTAATTTACGACTGAAAATTATTTTTATGCTTACCTGTACCAGGCTTGCTTGGTTCTAGAAATAAAACAACAGTATATTTTTTTATACAAAACAATTGGCCTAGAGTTCAGTTCTTAAGTGTGGATTCATTTGCTGACTGAGTGTGTACATCAAATGCTTTACACTGTCCTCTTATACTGCCTTACTGCTCGACCAAGCTACCACTTTAGAGAGTAAGGTTCTATCTAACTTTAACCTCTGCCAAACCTCTGGATACCCTTGGACTCTATACACACTGTACATAGAGCCAGTTTCTTACATGAGCATCTTGTGCCTGAGACACTCACACTTACACAAGGAGACGATGGACGGAGCGCTGAAACTTTTCAGACACTCACCCCCAGTCACAGATCTGGGTTGAATCCATCATCGTTCTTTAGCTCACTTCGCCACCCCAGTTCGGACCCAGCCATATGCAAATCAGTCTTGAACCTGTGCCTCATGGGAACAGTCCAGCCTGAACTGCCAAGCCAAGTCTTCCCTGGACCGGAAACAGGCATCCTGGGACTGGTTTCTGGGTAACACCCCTCATCAGCCAGACTAGCTTGAATCCAGTGGCAAAGTGAGCAATGGACCCACGTCTGGGCATACCCTGCCAACTTAGGGCGAACAAAGCAAACACAAGGAGACGATGGACAGAGCACTGAAACTTTTCAGACACTCATCCCCAGTCACAGATCTGGGTTGAATCCAACATCGTTCTTTAGCTCACTTCCCTACCCCAGTTCAGACCCAGCCATATGCAAATCAGTCTCGACCCTGTGCCTCATTGGAACAGCCCAACCTGAACTGCCAAGCCAAGTCTTCCCTGGGCTGGAAAAAGGCATCCTGGGACCGTTTTCGGGGTAACACCCCTCATCAGCCAGGCTAGCTTGAATCCAGTGGCAAAGTGAGAAATGGACCCACGTCTGGGCAATACTCACACTTACAAACATGTTTATCTCTATCAGTTTTTCTAAGTTTGAGGATGTAATCCTTGCTTTAGACAGTCTTGTACCAGATAGTGTGCACCATCAGTTTGGCTGTTCTAGTCCACTTTTTTTTTATAACACTTAGATACATTTGCACTATTTTTGTTATAGTTTTGGTTTTTTGTTCATTTCAATGTAGCAGTTGCAACACGAAGTGTTGTTGGTAGTATTGTTTAGTAGTTTTGTTTGTTTTTGCATTATATTCCTATTACGTTTTTATCTTTTTATAAAATCGTATTGTGGACATTGAATCCGTAAATTGCTAAAATTGTGTTTAAGTCTGCCAGCGGTGAGACCGAAGAAGTATTAACACTTGGATTTATGGATCAAATCTTTTTATTTGACTTTGCAAGAACAATAGAATGGTCTACATCTAATAGCAGTCGAGAGTCATCAATTATACAACTTAACATAGTATCCAAATCTTTCCATATGCCTACACACCTCCCCTCCCTTCAATGTCAGAAAGTCAAGGCAGTAAATCTGTCTCCCTTCATTAAGTGTCTATCTTAAGATACATGTCCGAGTCGCTATCCTTTCATGTGTGGGCCCTTCCCAAGACAATAGTCGTGAACAGGATGGCGGTATGATTGACAGAACCTTCATGTATTTGGGGCAAGTAAGTTCCCTATATTCGGTTACAAATGAGTTCAGAGACGGCGCTCAGTCATCCTTGTAACTTCCCCTCTGCTCTCCAAGCCCAGAAGCTCCCATAGACACTTTATGTAGTCTCTAACATGCTGAGCCCTCACTTTAGCGCAAAGTGACGTAATGGTTTCTTCGTGTCACCACATACAGCCCTGATGCCATTTGTATTCCTCTCAGTCAGTGGAGAGGGAATATCTGTGCGAGGGATGACCCTAATATCATCTGAACTGGCAATCTAGAAATGGAGGTCTGGAACATTCCACCGAGAGAATGCAGGACCCCCGACCAATACAGATGTAATTATGGGCAATGTCCTTTACGGTGGGCTCGAGTCCGGCGCACCCCCACAACCGCGCCAACACCTCTCTGGTTCCCATTTTTGCTGTTTGACCAGCATGTAATAACACCAATAGACTGCATAGATATGGCTTCTATCCATTCTGTGCTTTCGACTGAGATTTGTTCACGTGCAAAGAAATCTCCCCAATGTCTGACAGTGAATGTGCGCCCCAGTTCAGCTTCCTGCCATTTTTGTTCTGGATTCTTCCATGTTTTGCTTGGGAGTTCAAACAGGTTATATATATCTGAGATCCCAGTTTCTCGGTATAATCTTTTATGATAAGCTATTCCTTGAATTTTGCCAGATATCTAACACCAAGAGGCTTAATAAAGGGTGTGAATCCCAGTGGTGTCTTTACCAATGGTGAGGTTTGTCAGACTCTGGTAAATTAAATCCCTTTCAGAGTATCTCAAATGAGCTGATGTCAGACTGTTCAGATAGGTCTCCCAGCTTCTTCCAGCCCGAAGTGGCCCAAATGTTAAACAGATTTGCTCTCATGGCTGGTGCCAAGCTTGAGTTAACCACTGAGGGGAATGAGGTGAGTCCCAATTTATGGGCCACCTTGTCCCAAACTGCCAAGGTAGTCTTTGTGACCAGAGAGGAGTACAGGCCCAAACTACGTTGTCATTTCTCAAACTAAGGTTTTACAGTACCATCCCTGCTGTAATCTTATCTATATTTAGCACCATTGTTTCTCCATAGTCCTCCCTTTCCCCTTCAACAAGGAAGCACAATTGTGTACGTGGTGATATTCTCGAAGCCTAGCACTCCCTCCTTGCTTCAGTGATCTACAGATCAGTTGCCCACCAATTCTGGGCTTCTACCCAGCCCAAATAAAATGATCTATTTCTTTTTGGAATTGTTTGAGCGTGGATGTAAGTAGATATGGGGAACTTATGGAATAAGAGCAAAATCTTGAGAGTCCCCCACATTTGCAACATCTGCAGGTTCCTTTTCAGCTTCTCTAAGGGAAGCCCATGGTTAGCTGGGATTATCCTCTCTAACCTGTAGTAATTGTTCTCTTAAGCATGTTATTGAGACTCCTGCCCATTAATCCTAATAGCGTGCCTTCAAGGCAAGGAGTCTATCTTGTCTGACCAACACATTGTGCCCTTGTGATTTCTGTAGTTTCACTTTCAGTCCCAATTCACAGCCATTTGCCTCCAATTCCTCCATCAATGGTGGCATGGAGTGGACAGGGTTGGTTAATCTGTCCGTAGAATACAGCATTTTAGAAACCATCACAGCCTACTTCCTGAATGTTGGAAAAATTTTAAAAAAGTCTTATCTTCCAAAAATCTCCAGTACACTTGGTTGAATGTGTTCTTTGTGTACAAAACAGAGCAGGCGAGTATGTTTATTAATTCTGTTTATGTTGTCCAGTACGTGCCTGATCTTTGTTATACCCTTTGTTATACCCTCATCTTCTACTGAATTCAAAACCAGACTGGTCCGGGTCAATCTGTTCCAACAAGTTCGGCCACAGTAAAGCAGCCACAAAGACTGTAAAGTCTTTATGTTTTTATTAAGTAGTGATATAGGCCTGTGCAAGCCACAACTTGTTGGGTCTTTCCCTGTCTTGGGGGTTACTATCACTTGCACTGCTCTCATTGTAGCCCTCGTCCTTGAGTTTGAGAAAAAGTAAAACTATTTCACCATGATAGGGAACTGAGATGTGCAGAATGTCTTGTAGAATTGAGCAGAAAATCCATCTTTACCCAGTGATTTGCATCTTTTAAGTCATACTATCTCACTTATCACCTCCTCCCATGTTATAGACTGGTTCAACGAACCCTGCTGGTCTAGCGTCAGATTCTGTGACTGCCTTCCCCATATATGTGGCACCATTTCTATGGATGTTGTCTCTGCCCTGTATAAATTGTTGTAAAAGGTGCTGAAAACCTTTTCTATGCCTGAGTCTCCTGATCTCTGGACCACTTTCAAGATTCTCAACCTGGTTACTTTGTTTCTCACTATGTTCAAGTCCCTCACCTCAGCTACTCTGTTTCCCATTATTTTTGCTCTCAGTTTACATACCAGTAATCAACCAAATTTGTTGCCCGTACTATAATATCTTGGTTTCAACCTAGGCTATATGTATTCAGCTTTGTCTATGTCTAAAACCTTCAACTGAATTATAATCATTGAAAGGCAATTCCCGACTTACATGCATTTTTATGTATCCCTTCGCACTCCCCATAATTGTGTCCTCAGTTCCTCCCTCACCTCATCTCTTGTTTTGGTTAGTTTTGATGAGACAGATACAGTGGTCACTCTGAGGCTTGCCTTAAGATCACCCATCAAAATATATGTTGATTCATCCCCTTTGTAGGAAGCTGGCTCTTTATATTATATATAAATAATCTGATATACCGTGTAACGGGTCCAGGGATTCCCTTAAAAGTGAACAGGGGTTTGCTCTAGCAATCTCAAGGTGCTCTATAAGGGGTACTGTGGTCGAGCAGCCTTAGGCTTAACCGAGAGGAGTGCAAGACATCTGCAAACACACACAATGATCACTACATAACATACACGACTCAAGAAGATCCACACCAATTTATAAAAATAGCAAGTATATGTATATATGTTTAGGCATCAGAGAAAAATCTATTTAAACACAAATGGGGCTGTCCCTAGTTGGGATTCCTACAGGTTCCTACAGAGATTCTAGAGATGCACGTCCAGTGGGGGCATCTCACAAAAAGTGAAGGACTGGCCTCACACACCACCTGGTGTCATGCTTCATCATAGGCCGTCCTCGCCCTCTAAAAACTTTGTTTGATAGAGGGCGGGCATACACCTGGAGACAGGGATGCACTTCTAAAACTAAGTGGTGGCCCGTGAATTAGTGAGATGTGATCTAAAAACCATTATACTTGTCCCCAAGTACTTTATTTAAGGGGCAAATGTATGGTATTAAAAGAAGTGAACGGTAATATGGGAAATCATTATCCCTTTACCGTAAAAAGTGGTCCACATGTTTCTGCTCTGCGTCCCAGATGGGTACATAGCATTCGTCAGGACCGGGATGAATAATGGGCTCTACCTTTCTGCACAATGTGTATGAAAGGATTACCACTCGAAAGACCGGGGTGAGGATAACAGCTCCCGTGTAGTGCAATGTTAAAAATTGAGAGTATCTGTAGGAGAAAAAGGAAACAAAAACACAAACAGACCGGACGTGTAAGTTTGGTAAATGCACAATACGCTATACGTATAACACCACACATTATGCTGCGCATGGTGGGGTCTAAGTGAAACACGTGTCAGTCATACGTGTTAACACTCCTGAGAAAAACGTATTTTTGCCGCTTACCCAAGAACACTATCCTACTTACTCCATGGGAGGTCGAGGGTGGAAGGGCCTACTGTGACTTTTTCTGAAAAACACAATACACGGAAATATAGGCTCCTTAGATTGTGGCCCATTCCAAAAAGTAAAACATTCATACAAACATTCATATAAGTGCATGCCTCAAGTTGAGTACGTGCACATGGAGCGTACCAATACGCTTCTACATTTATCCATGACATTCATACTCTTACTATCATCTTCAGCGCTTCCAGCAGTCTCATCTATGGTCATCCGCTTCGCCTCCCCGTCGTTAAATGATGGTGTGTGGGGAGCGAGTTTTTATACCCCTGCGCGCTGGTAATTTCGTCATTAATTGAAAGATAATTGTTACCACCAGTGTGGGATCCGGTGTACGACCGGCAAACTGCCTGGTTGCCTGATCATGGGCGAAACTTCCGTCGGTGTACTCTGTCGAGGTAGCAGTGCCCATAGTACTGAAGGACGCGTGCGCTAACCTTGACACACCGCTCTCCTCCCCGTAAGTGAGAGACACATGAAGTTATGGAGGGCGCGTGTGCAAACACGAGTCCGCGTGTGTGTAGCGGCTCGGTTTTGCGCTTTGTGCGCATGCGCGTTAGTAAAGTCAGTTCTATCCAATAATGGTGACAAAAGCCAAGAAAACGGGCGGGTAGTGTAAAAAGGTGAGGACCCTTCTGTATACTTACAGTTAGCCACGTGCAGAGGGTATAAAATGTCCCGCTCGTATTGCCTCAAAACGAGTTACATCGGCTTTATCAGTCGCCAGATGTTAAGGTCGTGTCTAAACATATGGAGTCATTACTAAAACCTCATCGCCTCATATATTAACGGAAGGTGCCATAGGAGGGAAAAATTCAATTAAGAGTGATTGTGTCAGGTTGGTATTTGGAATCAAAGCTACTACATATATTTATGCAGAGCTAGAACAGTTGGCATAGCTACGTGTTACTATGTGAGGGCCCTTCTGTATATTTACAGTTAGCCACGTGCAGAGGGTATATAATGCACCGCTCGTATTGCCTCATAACGAGTCAATTCGGCTATATCAGTCGCCAGATGTTATGATCGTGTTTAAATATATGAAGCCGTTGCTACAAACTCGTCGCATTATATTTTAACAGAAGGCAACCCAACCATAGGAGGGAACACTTCAATTGAGAATGGTTATGTTGATATCTGGGGTCAAAGCTAATACATATATTTTTATGCAGAGCTAGAACAGTTGGCATAGCTACGTATAACCAAAAAAGGGTAATCCACTGGCTATATCAATTCTAGTTTGTTTGTAGATGGGACACCCCTCTATAGCGATTGACTAATGGTATACAATATATGTTTTGTTATTTCAGAGGGATAGTTGTAACCATGGTATTTCGTCATTGAGCCCTGCATCCCATGAGCGCAACCGGTAGACCCAGCGTTGCTCCCTGACATGTAGTTGTTGGCTCATGTCTGTTTTCTGTTTCCTCATTACCTACATGACCACCCATCTGAGGTCTGATTCTGTGTGATTCTTCTCTAGAAAATGTTTGGTCAATCTGGTGTTAGATTTTTGCACCGAATTGTACTGCGGTGTTCATTAATTCGTGTTTTCACCTTCCTTGTAGTCATCCCAATGTACTTCAAGTTGCATGGGCAACTAAGCATATATATCACGTTTTCAGTGTTGCAGTTACTGAAGTTGTTTAATCTCCACGGTCTGTTTGTGCCAATATCCACTTCTTTGATGGTGACGATAGACTGGCAGCATACACAGCTGCCACACGGGAAGTGACCGACTGGCTTCAGTTGGCTCCAGAGGGTAGATTGATTATCCTCTTCCTCCCGTGTGATTTTTGAGTGTACCAGATCGTCTCGCAGGTTTCTGCTTCTCTTAAAAGCGAAAAGGGAGGTTCCCACTGTCTTGTTCCGCTATTGAGTATCGCCCATTTCTTTTTAATGATATTCTGCACTTTATTAGATGTAGGTGTGTAAGTGGTCACACATACTAGACGGTCTGATTGTTCCTTTGTTGTAGTATCGAGCAGGGCTTCTCTGATATTATTTCTTGCCCTTTTCTTGGCTCTCCTGACCATACGTTTTGGATAGTGTCTTGCCAGGAGTTTGGATTCCAGTTCTTCTGCCTGTTCGTGAAATGACTCTAGTTCTGAGCAGTTTCTTCGCACTCTTAGAAATTGACCCACAGGCAGATTCTGTCGTAGTGCCCTTGGGTGGTAGCTCTCATATAGTAGAAGGCTATTCCTGTCTGTTGGTTTAGTGTGCACTTTGGTGGAGATCCCTTCTGTTGTCAAGGTGATGTCCAGGTCTAGGAAGATAGCATGGTTTTTCTCAATGGTATGAGTGAAGTTGAGATGGACGTCTTTGCTGTTGATCCACTCCACGAAAGTGCTGGCTTCCTCCAGTGTGCCATGCCACACGACAAAGATGTCGTCTATATACCGCTTCCACGTCTTCATCTGATGGTTGAAAGGGTTGTTGTCACTGAAGATGTGGTCTTCCTCAAACTGGTGGACGTAAAGGCACGCCAGACTCGGCACGAAGGTGCTGCCCAATTACGTGCCTTTAATCTGGTGATATAGATTGTCTTCGAACTCAAAGAAGTTTTCAGTAAGAGCCAACTCCGCACACTCCATAATGAAGTGTGTCGGTGTAATGAAAGACCAATCTTGGTTAAGGAGGATTTGTTCCACCACCTCCAAAGTCCGTCTCTGGGGAATACTCGTGTAGAGTGCTTCGATGTCCATAGTGATGAACAAGTCCTCCTCGGTGTTGATCTCAAGGTCCCTCAGGTGGCATAAGACGTCCTTCGTATCCTTCAAGTATGATGGAGATTTTTTCACGATGGGTCTTAGGAACCAATCGCAAAATTGGGATAAGGGTTCCAATACTGATCCGATGCCCGACACTATTGGTCTCCCTGGTGGTGGTGTCCTGTTTTATGGATTTTGGGGAGCGTGTAAAATCTTGGTATTCTTGGTTCTGTGTTTATGAGGAATTCAGCCTCATGTTTCGTAATCCAATCACACGTCAACACCTCATGAACCAGGCTCTTGATTTTGTTCATAATCCATATAGTCGGGTCATTCTGATGTATCTCGTAACTCGTAGCGTCAGATAGAAGATGTAGGCACTCTTCTCTGTACATGGTATAGTTCATGAGAACTATAGCTCCACCCTTATCGGCTGGTTTGACTACCAGCTCATGGTTGTTTCTCAGTTTTTGGAGGGCTGTTCTCTCTCCCTTTGTCAGATTCTGGAATCCTTTAGTGTTACTAAAGTCGATTGCTTTGACTTCTTTCAGTACTGCCTGTTCGAACGCAAGGACTTTGCATGAGATGTTTTGAATAGGGGGAGTGAACGTAGACTTTTTTCGAAGGCCTGTGTTCGTTTTTCCGTCATCAGTTCCTCGTGTCTTGCCCAAAAAAATCTTTCAGTTTTATTTTCCGAAAGAACTGTGCTAGTTCGGTGTTGAGAAAAATCTCCACGGCTCAGGGGCGACGGGTGCAAGAGGTATCCTTAGGTGTCAGGTTTTTACTTACCGGATCAGTCACGGTAGAGGGGCCCTGCGTGCAGAGGCTGCAGGCGGCGTCGGAGGGTCCACGAGTGGTGAAACCACAATGGACTCGGCCTCTGGAGGGCTGGGGGACCTTGATGACACCATTGTCCCACTTCGACTTGGGCTTTCAACAACGGGTGCAGTGGTGGCTTCCAGGGCCGGACTGGCCATAGCGGGCACCGGGCGTTTCCCCGGTGGGCCGCCAGGGTGGTGGCCGGTTTTAGGCCCCTGGGGGGCCGTTTTTGTTACCGGGGGCCGGCAATATCGGCCCCCTGTAACAAAATCAACCGAAACCGGCCCTAGGACACAGCTCGGCCGCACCCCCCTCCACCCCCCCAGGGGGGCCAGCGGAGCAGTGTGCCAGGGCCGGTTTCGGTTTCCAGTCCGGCCCTGGTGGCTTCAGGTGTCAGGTTTTGGCGGTTCCGGAGGCCTCAGAGTCCTTTCTTTTGGAGTTGCTGTGAGATGCAGGGAACAGTTCCGCTGCCCCACGGGAGGTCTTGGATCTTTATCAAAGGTAGGCAGTCCCCCCAAGTTTCTGGAATCAACAGCTGCAGGATGAGTCGACTTTGGTGCAGTTTTTGATGAGGGATGCAGACAGGCCGGTGGGGCTGGTGTCAGGTCAGCTGCTTCTTCTCTCCTCTCTGCTTTTGCGGCTCTTCGGTAATCTCTCTCTTCTTAGGTCATCGGGATCTGCTTTTCTGTTGCCAGAGACTCCCCTAAATGCTGAATTTAGGGGTGTTAGGGGAGTGTTGGGTAATAGTCAATGGGCTACTGACCCTTGTGGTCACTATGCTCCCTGTATGACCACTTCCTGTGGGAAGTGGGCATAACCCTGACCCAGAATTCCTAAGTATGCCATCACAAAAATGGCTACTTCTGAAAAATCGTGTCCACCTCAGTGTAGTCCACCTTAGGGGTGGAACTAGCCTGGAGGTGGTGCGCCTATCTGACTAGCTAATTTTCCCATCTGTCCAGGTGCCAACATGGTTCTGGATAAAGGGGATGTCTTCCTCTCCTGTGAGGGGAGCCAGACTCGCATTCCAAAGGCGGCAGCTCTTTGAAGCTTGCCGGCCTGTGGAGGCTAATCAGCAGGTCACCCTGTGGGAGGAGGTGTTACACCCTTCTTCCGGGCAGGCTTTTGTTCTGGGCCCCCTGAGAGCAGAGGCTGCCACCCTTTGAGGTCAGAATAGTGCCTCTGTGGCAAGCTGGCATAAACCAGTCAAGGAGCACACCAGAGGCTGGTAGGTTTTCAGGGGGCACCTCTAAGGTGCCCTCTGGGTGCATGTATTGGTAAATCCATCACTGAAAACAGTGTGGGTTCATCAATATTAGATGTTTGATACCAAACATCCCTATTTTCAGTGAAGCCATCATGTAGCTGGGGAACTCGTTTTTACCAGTGTCATGTTTTAAAATGGCTTCCCTGCACTGGCAGTAATAGGAGTGAACAGCACAGGGGGCAGGTATGTTCAGCACCCTGCCTTAAAGCTTCTAGGCCTGCTGTAGGGGTGACTTACAAATATCACAAGCAGTGTTAGGAGACATGGCACACAGGGATGTGTGACCTGTCATGTTTTCAGTTTGGTCTGCACCAAGACACACAGCCTGCAATGGCAGCCTTGCATGTGCTTGGTGAGGGGTCACTTAGGGTGTCTCAATTTGTGCTGCTGCCTTTAGGAACCCTCTTTAGTACCTCAGGCCCCAGGTACCCGGGGTACCATTTACTAGGAATTTACAGTGGGTGCTAAAGGTTTTGCCAATTGGGGAAACAATTGTACATCTTTAGGGAAAGAGCACTGGTACTGGGGACCTGGTTAGCAGGAACCCAGTATGCTTCAGTCAAAGTTGCACCAAATACCAGGCAAAACGTTGGGGTGGGGGGTACTGCAACAAGAACCCAGCTCCCTACACCCTTCCTATCACTCTTGGAAATAGATGACCTTATCATATTTCAGTCTCCTTCCTGAACAATTGGTTATATTGGACATTATCTTTCAACCTCTATCTCCTTTGTTTGGGAAGACTTCTCAAGGAAGAGATGGTTATGCGGATGGGGGTGTGGACCGAGAGTGCAATATATCTTATATCTGTGTGCTCAATCTCAGGAATTGGGAATTAACTCACCAAAAAATGATGACCTAATTTGGAATAAGACAGGTGTACCGCTGAAAATAGATGTAATATGTATCATTAGTTTGCTGTATTCACTATGTATTCACTATGCCCTAGTCATTGAGCCAACCTCGCATTTCCTAATACATAGAGCCAGCTGATCATCTGCTAATGGTATACATCACCAAGTTTAAGTCCTCTCCAATTACTATGTCACACTTAGTGGAATTCAATACTTTGCAAGAAATTTCTTTTATAATTTTGAATAATCAGAACTTTAACTAATCTTGAGGCTATACAGCCTACTGGTTGCAGCTTCAATGTGTGTCTTAATTCTAGCTGGGAAGCCCTAGTACCTATACTTAATTTGAGCCTGTGGATTCCAGTGCTCGGCACCGCCACGTGTCAAGACCGGCACTTATAACAGTCTGCCACATTGTGGCGCTGTTTGCCTAATTCAAAGATGAACACCACAACAATAGTTTATTAATTCAATACACATTAAAGTAAAAAAATACCTGCCGCCCAAGCCATTCTTATAGCTTTGGAGTTTGAGGAGTTTTATATAGCGATGTCAAGACCCGAGGGTATCAGAGCGCTTTACATCAATACATATTCATAACAGATCACCCATATATTCAATACAGCTAAATTGAAACAAAACAAATCAAATTGTCAGCACGAATAAGGACGATAAATAGCAGTGGGGTGTAATAGGTCTTTTGGGCGATGGTTGTTCTGCTAGTTGAGATGTTGATTGTTATGTTATGTTAATTTCATTGAGGAGGAGATTCTTTAGGTGTCTCTTGAAACTCAAGAAGGAGGGGTGATATGTACTAGAATGGAGTTCCAGATTTTAGGGGCATTGATCGAAAAGGAGCGTGTCAGGGTTATTTGTCACCCAACTCCCCATTCTGTCTAAGGCACTTAGGCAGAATGAGGAGTAGGGTCTTTGAGCTTCTTAGTTTTCTTGTCTGTCCTGCCATTTTAAGTTCAGAAGCGAGGTAGACTGGTTTCCCACTGTGAAGGGCTCTGTGAGTTAGACAAGTAGTTCTGAAGCTACAGCGAGCTTCAATTGGGAGCCAATTCAGTTCTTTCAGGGCAGGGGAGATTTGTCCATATTTTTTGATTCCTGTGACCATTCTGGCTGCTGCATTGAGGATGAATCTAAGGTGTGCAAGATGGGCTTAAGCTGTGCCTATGAGGATGTCGTGCCCGTAGTCTAATCTGGACAGCACCAGTGTTTTGCATGGCGGTATTAGGATCCTTCGGCTGCAGTAAGGGTTTGATTTTGTTCAGAAGTTTCAGGTTGTGGAAGGAACTCTTCGCAGTGTTCTTTATATGATCTTTCAAGATCAATTTGGGGTCCAGCGTGATTCCTAGAGTTTGGCAGAATCAGCTAGGGTTAGATTGCAGTTAAGAGTGTGTATGGAATTCAGCCACGGCCCATGCAGGTAAGAGTTTTAGGTGGTTGCAGGATAGCCATTGTTGTACTTCTTTGAGGGGGGCATTGAGCCGGTGTACATCCTCCAGCGAGGAGATTTCCATGAATAGCTGGGTGTCATCTGCATAGAGATGAAAGGGGATATTTGCTTGGTTGAAAATGACAGTGATGGCTTCCATGTAGATATTGAACAGTGTCGGCGTGTTATATTCCATATAGTTACCCTATATAGGCGCAGGTAACACTGCAACCTTTCACCTATATCCTTCCCTACATTACATACATAACGGTTCATAGGGACTGACCTTTTTCCTAGATACGACACTGCATTCAGAATGCGGGTTTTTCCCTGGTTCGAAACTCATAGATTATGCATGAGGCTTCTTGGAAGCACAGCAGGACGAACATCTCCTGTATAATATCTATGTTAAAGTTCAAGTCCGACGTCATCCTTTAGGCCGACACAGTAACACAGCAAGGTAGGACCCCTGGGGAGACCTATGGGTATATATACATCATGTCTTGCTTAGACAGACAGAGGAGACCGTGACTTCCCGGCTGACACACTGACCAGAGACGCTGAGGTTCCTGCATGCAGACGCTCCAGCTAGCAGTGGTCTAACATCCCTCGCGGGGTGTCCAACACAAGACCAGGATGGGGTCCCACATTTTCTAACTCTCAGGTAATGGGGTGGACTAGATCCTAGAGGGATTCTTGGCATAACACCTACACAGATGCTAGGTACATTTAGGTACATCTAGTTAGGGAGGCATCGTAGGAGTACGCACTTTTAGGTTGCCCTTTTTATCATGTGTTTTATGTGCATGTATATATTCATGATTTCTGCAAGATGGTAGAACTATACCATCCCTTTACTTTTGTAGTATTACTAACCATATATCTCTGCTACTGTCTGATGGTTGTTGCAGCACTTCAATTTACACTAGAATAACTACTGTTCAATAAATCCTTATTGAAACGCCCAGACTGTTTATTCCGTGTATCTCTGAGACAAACTAAGTGAGCACGAGTGACTGAGCGAAAAGTAGTATATTGTTTCCACGATCCTGGGGGATCAGGGTTGTCATGTTCTGAGGTTGCCAGAAACTATTCTCTCCCCGATAAGAGAAGATTCTAGTAGCACTGTGAGCTAGCTAATGCAAACAGGTTAACGTATCCGGTGGGGGTGCTCGGAACCAGTCTGCCACCAAACCCACAGTTTATGTTTTCCAAACACGCAGGTCCTGTATAGGATATATAGGAACTACATGACAGGCGAGAGGACAGAGACTTGGGGGACAACACGGGTGGTTGCTGTTGTGTCAGAGGTCAGATTGCTTATTCTTATTTATTGAGAGCAGTTGTGTAGGAAAGATGTGAACCAGTGTAGGACCACCCTGTCTGCACCAATCCTTTTTGGAGGGAATCCAGAAGAAGCTTGTGGTCGACCATGTCGAAGGCCGCCGATATGTCTGGGAGTATGAGTAGACAGCATCGGTCTATATCCAGGGATTTATGAAGGTCATCTACTTTGTTCAGAATAGCTGTTTCCATGCTGAATTCTTTTCTGAAGCCCGACTGATGAAGGTCCAGTAGATTGTTATTGTCTATGTGTTGGTTAGGTTGAGAGAGAACACATCTCTCTAGAGCTTTGGCTAGGAAGGGGAGATTGGAGACAGGTCTGAAGTTATTGAGATCGTTCTGGTCTGATCCTGTGTTTTTTTCAGCAGTGGCGTGACTTGACCGAGTTTGAAGCAGTCTGGCATCACACCAGTCATCATGGAGCTGTTTACAATCTTAGTCCAGATGGAGGTTAGGTTGTGGTTGAGTTCTTTAGCCAGGGATGCTGGGAGTGGGTCCACCAGATGGGAGGATGGTTTGGAAGTAGCCAACAGAGCAGATACTTCTGCCTCCGAGAGTGGGTTGAATACCTTCCAGATTCTACTGGGAGATGTGACGTTGTATTTGATTGCACCTGTTGTTGTCCTGTGGAGGGATCGTTGAAAGGGAGGCTGTGGAGAGGAAGGGGGATTATTATCTTCCTCTCTGGGATGAAGGTTCTCATTGGTTGATTGGTTGTAATTTTCAAGGGAGAGCTCGATCTTCGTGATTTTAACATTGATGAAGTTGGCAAAGTTGTTACACTGTTCTTTAGCGATATGAGGATTTTTAATGTTGGTTTGGAGATTTAATGATTTAAAAAAGATATTTAGGGCAGTTTTTGGCAATATCTAGAGCATTGCGGAAGAAGGTGGCTTTTTCTTTTGTGGTGTGCTTTTTGTAATTTCTGCGTTCCCTCCTGAGTTGATCAAGGTGGGCTGTGGATGGGTTTGTTCGTCAGAGTCTTTCTGCCGCTCTAAGCTGTCTTCTTTCAGTGGTTAGGTCTTTATTAAACCAGGATCTCGAGGGCGTGTTTCTCACCCTTTTCAGTTTTAAGGGTGCTACTTGGTCCAGGGTGGAGGACATTGTTGAGTTGTAGAGGGTGGTGAGTTTGGTTGTTGAGAGGTTCTCTGATGAGGGGAGAAGAAGTGATCCCATTCTTCCTTCGAGGTCAGTTCGGGGTTTTTTGGCTTGTGTTTCTCACCCATTGGAAGGTTTTTTGTGTGTGAGTTGGGTGGTGAATTGATTTGTTGATATGGAACAGAAAGATGTGATGATCCGACCAGTCGATGGGAAGGATGTTGTTGATAGATAGTATTTCTTCCTGAGCAATGATAGCATCCAGGGTTGAGCATTTGTTATGGGTTTGACCTTTGCAGTGCTGGGAGAGGTCCTTACTGAGTAGAAGGTCATTTAGGGGTTGGATTAGTGTATTGGTTTCGGTTGCTCCAGTGAAGGTGGAGGTCTCCTAGGATTATATTATTGACACATGAAAGTGAACAGTGGGTTATCAGATCTGCAAGGTGTTCACCAAAGGAGAGTTTGTTACCAGGACAGTGGTAGAGTAAGTGACAGGTCATATTTGTTTTGTCTTTTATCCTTATGATGGTGCTGAGATATTCAAATGAGTTTTAGGCAGTTCTTAATTTGTAAAAAAATAAGTGCTAGGGCTCTAGTCAGAAGGTTGCTTCCACTTACACTGCCCAATGCCGCTGTCAATTACAGTAACAGCATAACTAAAAAGTCACACTCCTACAAGTGTTACAATTCTGACAATTTCAGGACCGCAAAGTTAAAAGAATGGCTTTGGCAGCAGGTATTAGTCAATCTTAATAAATATTGAATTAATAAACAAAAGTAGGTGGGCTCATCTCTGAATTAAAAAAACAGCGCCACCATGTGGCAGACTGTCATAGGTACTGATGCTGACAAGTACGTGCTAGTGCAGAGCACCGGAAACCACCGGCTCAAATTAAGCACTGGTTGTAGGTGAGGGTATCGTTTACCCCTATGTTAATGTTGATCTTGTGAATAATGGCTATGCCTCCACCGTGGCGGTCCTTCCTGTCTTTCGTGATGATTGAAAATCCCAGTGGGACTAGTGTGCACATGATTGGCTGTGAGGATTCATTTAGCCATATTTCTGTGATGAATGTGATGTTGTGGTTCAAGATGGCTTCTGCTAGTTCTGTTGCATGTTTGGTTGTGGACCTACAGTTTATGAGCATGCATTTGATTTGTCTGTCGTTCTTAGGATTTTGAGGGGTGAAGATCAGGAGGATATTGATGAGGTGTGCTGGTGGCCTGTTCATGCTCTTTGGTGTGTGATTTTGCCGTGATAACCTGGATCTTAGAGGAGGGGTTGATTTGAGCAGGGTTCCAGGTTGTAAAAGTTTACTAGTTCTGCCACCTCGCTCAGAGACATTGTGCTGCTCGTTCTTTTTGGCCTCTACGCTTTGTAGTTGAGAGGCTTGGTGGTCCAGATGACTGATTGTGGCTTGACTCTTTCTGGGTGTAGTGTGTTGGTGCTTTTTGGGGGGGTATGAGGGTGAAAGGCATGATTTGTTTTGTTGAGGTTCCTTATGATATTGTTGTAGCCCTGTATTACTATCTCTAGTTGGTTTTCCAGGCAAATTAATCTATTGTTTAGTTTTGGCATGGGCATGTGATTTAATGAGGGGAGAGTGTGGATGTTACGCTTCAGATTGTACAGGGTATGGCGATGCCAAGTCTGAGTGTATGTCGGTGGGAGTGATATTGGAGTTGTCGGCAGGAGTGCTGTTAGAGATGTCATTGGTTTCTTTGTTTTTTATTAGACCTGGTTGGAGTTCACGGCGTTCCACTACGTGGAACTCCGTGAAGTGACCAAAAAACTCTGCCATGCTACGCGGAGTTCCGCAAGTGGCAGACTGCGATACGTCATGCTGCTCGCCCTGATTTTTAGTGCTGGGTGTTTGTCTCATGCTGTAAAATCAGCGCGAATGGCACCATGCACAGCGCAAGAGGGAGCTGCTTCTTTCTTCTGCTTGAGTAGATGTTCTACTCGAGCGGCAGCTTCCTCAACGTGAGCAGAAGGTTTCTCAACGTGCGCAGTAGTGACCAGTCGCGACCGCCCGCGTTGAGAAATCTCACCAGGAGGTGGTCCTGAGTAAGATTTTCCTCGCTTGCGCTTACCAACTTAACATTAGCGAGCCGCAGGAGAGGCAAAACTCCGGTCTGCGCCATGGAGTTTTTCAGAACTTTGCGCTCTACGCCGAGCACAATGAGGGAAAAACTCTGCAAAACTCTGCGAGCAGAGCAGAATTGCACGTCCAGGCCTATTTTTTATGATGGATCTGGTGGGTGAGTAGGGTAGGTCCTTTTGAGATGAGGTTAGCATCACATAGGTAAACGTGAAGGGTATGTAGTAGAGGTTGGGTGCGGGAGCAACTTGGTTGCCGTCTCCAGCTGTCTGTGAGGCAGGGGAGGGGGATAAGGTTTGTGGGGAGGTGGTGGCCATGGAATTTGTTGGGTTGGGGTATGGTATAGGTGCTGATGTTTTGAGCTGAACTGCTGTTTTCGGCTGGACTGGTGAGAGTGTTGGTGAGTGAGTAGACCAAATTATGCGAGGGAGGGAAGGTGGTGTGGGCCGGAGGGCGCCAAGATCTGCTAGGTTTGGTAGCAGTTCGGGTGAGGTCAAGTTGAGTTGTGAGAGAGGGAATAGATTTTGTGATGTAATTCTTGCTTGTTTCAGTTTGTGTAGTGACTTGTGTGGGGGAGAGGTAGGGAGGAGTAAGGTTTGTGTCAGAGATATGGTGCTTTTTAGTCTAGGGAATATGGATTCGAAAGCACACAGGTTGGCATCATTGACTTGTATCATGATAGTCCCATTTTTGAATACGGTGGTGGTAGCATTGCCTATGAACGTGTGCGAGTTAAAGATTGTAAGTTTGCGTCTGTACCGAATGTTGGTGGATTTGGTTATGTGAAGGTATTTAGTTAGGAGTGCGTTCCATTCCGCAGGGCATGTAGTGTAAAAGATGAGATCTGTTCTCTAGCCCTTTCGATACATTGTAATAGGTATCAGCGATGAGCAGTTTGGGGGGTTGTTTGATCAATTTGTGTTTGAGATTTTTAGTCGCTGTAAAAGAGAGGTTGGGGTGAGAGTGATGGAGCAGGAGTTTGGACCGTGAGGTTTTAAAAGTGAGGAAAGTGCAGGAGTGGAGGGTTCTGGAGAAGCCTGCATCATGAGTACTTTTGGGAGGACTTGTGGATCTTGTCAGAGTCAGGATTGGTGTATTTCCTAGCTTCTCTTTAGATTGCCGGATGTATATTATGGTTGGGAGCCTGCAAGCTTCTATTGGCTCTGTGGGGACGGGGTGGTAAGGAGTGAGCTCTCCACTATCAATATTAGTGTGTTTAGTGTAGGGAGATGTTGCTATGAGTAGCGCATTTGAGATTGAGTTGCATTTGTGCCAGCCCATTCCAAGATGGCCGCTGCTCTGGCAGTGAGAGTGAGAGAGGAGCTTGTGTTCAGGTGGTCGTCTTTTTATTTCTGCTGTTTTTGTGGCTTGTGTTCATGTGGTTCTCTTTTTATTTCTATGGTGTTGAGGGGGGCATGGAGGTCGAGGAGGGACTCCTACCTCCTTTGATTTCTATCAGTCTAGTTTAAATGAGGAGTGCAAGGGACATCCGGGTCACACTGGTCCTTCCTCTGTGTTTGCGCAAGACCCTGTGTTGCTGGGGAAGATGAGGGGGGGCCTAAAATGGCGTCTCTATTTCCCCTGTGAGCTCAAAGGAGCCGGGACATCATGAGGAAGTCAGAACTTCACCTCTCTGAGAGGGAGCAGTCAGGCTTACGGAAAAAGTATTAATGAGGAGTGGAGGGGGAGCATTAGAGGCTCCTGTGGGAGGTTTGGGGGCTCCTTGGGGCAAGCGCGAGTGCTCAGCATTGAACCAGTCATTGAGGCTTGGGGGGCTGACAACAGGTCCGTCTTATCGAAGCCCTGTGTCAGTTGTAGCGCCAAATCTCATGACATCAATGCGATCTGCAGGACGTGAGGCCCAATTCGGCCTCCGCTGCGGAGGGTTTTGGATCTCAGTACTGATAGCAGGGAAAGGCAGGAAACCCTCTCAGTCACCTCTGAGAGATTTCTCACCAGGCAAGCCCCCCCCCACAGCTGGGGTCTTCACGGCATACAGCAAACCTCTGTCTCCAACAATCTCTCCGGTGACAGGCTCTTTCCGTAGCCGGGGACTCTGCGTCATACGCAGCACCGCGACAGGACTGGAGAGTCCACACTGCAACCTGGGGACAATCCCCTCCCGCAGCCGGGAGCTCTACGGCGCACACACAGAGCCACAACGGAACCGAAGAGCTCATAGGCCCTTGGATTGGTGTGCTTTGAGTGCCTTGAATAATCTGAAGTGTCACACTTGTAGGGGTGTGATGGTTATCAGTTGTGTTGATACTGTCATTGGCAGTGCCTGCAGGTGCCAGCAGAAGTGGCCTCCTGACGAGGGCCATGGCACTTTTTTTTTTTTATACAAATTAAGCACTCCCTAGCACCCATTTCAAACATTACTGAGAACAACCATTGGCAAAACCAATAGGCCTACGTTTAATGTGCCAATGCAGATAACACAGGCATATACAAATGCTTTTGCATGCCTTAGCACAAGTAAAGACAGGCCTGTTTTCTTTGCAAATGCTGTGTATCCCAAGAGTCTACAGAACTACAGACTTACTAGGAGTCCTGAAAATGAGCAGCTGAAGCCTGACCCACCAACGGCTGGTAGCAAGTGATCTGAGATTTAAAAAGCAGCTGCAGTTTATTACAGCAGCACTGCAAAGTAACTGTCATATGGTTTATTTTCAAGATGGTATTTCTGCATTCACCATCTGTGCTGCTTGTGTATTGCATGCATGCATACTGTGTCC